>KN892634.1:11276-24545 GCA_000934455.1 Apostichopus parvimensis
TGCACATGTCGTCTTTTTATAACTACAATGGAAAGAATAAAAAAAAAACTTATTTCCTATTCTAGCCCATCCAGTAGTGTGGAGGTGATGAAGATAGTGCCTGATGAAAAAGACCAGATTCAGGTAAATTTATTGCAAAGAGAAGTTCTCAATTGTTACTCATTTGGTCTAATTGTCTTATAGTCCATTACGACAGATAATTAACCATTTTATGCATTAACTGTAAAATCTAATTGTAGATTGATGTGATCAGTTTTTGATCTTCTTAAACGGTACAAAAGTGATATTTGTAAGTTCCACTTTAGATTCCCCTTTCATCTTCTTACATCTTTGCATGTTATTGCACTGCACTTTAAAGTATTAAAATTGTCAAAGAACTTACCACATGACACATTCCTTCTAATGTTCTAAACCTTACAATACTTAATTAGCAACTTATGACATATATGAGTTTGAGGACAATCTAGAGCAAGGCTTCTCTCAAATAATTTCTACAAAGAGAAAACATGACATTAATTCGCATAAAGATCCAGAGAGTAGCAACACCTCATGCGCTGTACAGTACCTAGCATTAAAGCATTGTTCAGGCTAGGCAGGTACAGTGCTCAAGCCAATAAGGCCTTTTATATAGGCCTGCATACAAATTGGCTCGAGTTTGTGGACTGATTTATTTATTTACATTTTATGTGGTTTGGTTTCAGATAAATTGCTTGATACTGTAGTCTTAGTTGAGCTAGGTTGTTTGAAGTTCTCTTTAATTCTTTTAACCAAATAAAAATAGCTGTTCTAAAAGGGTAATGAGTTTACTCCCTATGATTTTATTATAACAGGATGTGCTGATTGAGTGGAGTGACCAGCTAACATTGGATATCATCCTGACTACAGGAGGCACTGGGTTTGCAAGACGAGATGTCACACCAGAGGTGAGTGGAGCTCCACCATCGTGGTCACAGCAATGGCAACTGTGGAGAAAATACCTAGACGTTATCGCATGGCCTCTCCAAAACTGAAAGAATATCACGTCATTTAACAGACACAAATATGTTATATCTTTACTTTACATTTGAGTTGTCACAAATTCAGTGGTGCCATATTGGATGCTAAAGGTAATATTCCACCAAACCAGGAACCAACGAATGAAATCAACTATTTATAGTTCATTTGAAAGAAGCAAACATGTGCCTCATACTGATTAAACATTTAATCACTTGCTACTTTGGCGAGAATTCTTAAGTCTGTACATTGTTTTAACCGTATGGACATATTTTAATTATAGCCAATTCTCTTCATTTAAGTACTTAAGAGAGATGGCTGAAGTACGGGTGTTATTTGTATAAACTTTGGTTTTGAAGCACGTTTGATATTATTACCACTCTTGACACCTGTACTGTTTGTAACATTTTCGTTTTTTATTTTCTCTCTTACAAGGCAACAAAGGCTGTCATAGACAAGGAAGCTAATGGATTATCGACTGCCATGCTGACAGGATCCTTAAAAATAACACCCTTGGCTATGCTTGGCAGGTGAGTGCTTGAGTTTTTAATAAGTGTGATCATTACCATCAACAGATAGAGGCAAAATAAAGGCATCTTCTTCATTTTTATTCAACAAAAAAAAATCATGTTTCCAAAGGTTCTGACCAGTATTCACTACCCACTATCTCCCTATATGCATGCACACACACAGGTTGTTTTTTACATTTCAGACTGAGGACCCCATTGTTTTTCCACTGTTCAAATCCACGGTCCCTAACCTTAACAATATCCCATAACAATAGAATTCTTTCGAGGACGTGGTGATTCTTTAGAAATCACATCCGAGGACCTGGAATTCTTTTGTTCAAGTCCTCGGTCAGAATACAAAACAAGTGCACACGCACACCCAAACACACACACAGCAGTGTGGTACTGTACGTATGCACCAGGTATTGGTACCATATGTTCTGCATATGTAAAATAATACTCAACTTGATTGAAATTAGTAGTAAAGCATTTTGGATTATCGTCTTACGATAAATGTGTAAATACACATTAGTCATTGACATATTCTTTTACACATACTCTAGCAATTTTAAAATATAAAACGGGATATATATATCTCTTGCCAGACTTATGCTTCAAGTGTCATGATGAATTTCAGAATTATTCAATGTTTGTAATTTAATCATTCCAAACTCGATCGATTTCTAGGTGGATTGCAACAATTTCATATTTTGCTAAATGATGCGAATTCCTATCAGACTTAAAAAGTAGTTTAATATTTTTGTGATAGTGATGGAGCAAGTTTTAATGTGCAATTCAAATATGTTGATATTTTCATGAACATCTCCCATTGAAGATTATGGGAGGCTGTAATCAAGAGTTGAAAACGATGTCACCTTGCATCAGCTTAGATTTATTTTGTTTCTCCTCTCATGTCGCAGACCTGCTTGCGGTATTCGTAAAGAGACGCTAATTATCAACCTACCAGGAAGTAAGAAAGGATCGCAGGTTCGTGGAAATCCCTCCCCGGCATTTCTTCCCAATCGTGTCGCGATTTCAAACTAGCAATGATATTCCAATGCTTATACATGGCATAATTAATTTTGCAAAACAAAGTCGCCCAGAGCTTTACCTCCTAGGCTCAGACTGGAAATCAGAATTTGACAAGGTGACTAGTAATATTATGTTAAATGCTGCTTGGGAAACAACTTATTCCTTTCTGCAGTGTTGGTTGCAGAAAAAAGTGGTAAAGTGACACTCCTTTATAAATAAACTACAAAATCTGTGCGTGGTTCGTCGCAAAAGCAAATGAATGTTAAATGGTTGATATTGCCGGCGTTCATGATATTAGTCAAATGGTCTACTGCAGTGGTCCTCATAGATAGTGGAAAGAGGGAGGGGTGTGGGGGGGGGTTGGGGAGAGGCTATGTGGGAAGTGCTCAAGGTGCATCAACAACAGTATATCATCAAATTGAATGAGTTTTTTGAGTTTGCTGTTAGGTGGAATACTGCATTATGAATGAGGTCACGATGACAGTAATATCTTTGATTATGTGTATACAGCATTTCCATTTATTGTTCTGTCATATCAAATGCAGACCCTGGACAATGTTCATCTCTGTATGTTTGTCCAGGAGATATCAACCACCATCCACCTATATCCCATCTGTAGGTCTGCTAGAACTATGCATAGCACACAAAACTTTCTAGTAGAACAGAGAGAAATCACAGAATAAAAGAATAATTTATTTATTAAATGCTATGCAAACATACAAGAACAAACTTCATATATGCTGTGTTCATATCTTTGTAAAGTTGTACAAGATTTTTGCAATACCCATTTTTGTCGAACAGGAAAATTTCCTGATTGTTAAACCGTGGTTGAAGCATGCTGTCAATCATTTACAAGAGAACGGGACTGCCGTGAACGCTGTACACTCCAAGATGCAAGACAAGAAAGATTCAACACCAGCTCACACACACGACCACGTGAGTAACGAGTCGAAGAATCTCAAATATGAGAAAAAAGAGATTGGAAAAGAAGGACAAGAAACTGATAGAGATTTACCAAGATCTAGAAGAAATGGAGAGGAGTAAAGTTTGGTTATTCTGTGGTTAGGGTGGTTATTGGTTGATGCAACTTTTCTTTCTTTCAAAGTAGAACTCCAAATGATGAGACCTGAAATTTTAGAAGTAGAGAAGTCTCATTTACAATAATGGTATTTGTATATTTGTTATAGTACAGAAACACTCTTGTTAAAATAGTTCTGCCTGAAGCATGAAATATTATTACCTTAAAATAGAGAGAAGTGAGAAAAGTGTGTTAATTACTATTTTGTGGAGCTTCCTTAAACGAAAAGAAAATTGCAGTGACCTTCAAGCTATAAGAATATCTTGTTTGATGCTTCCAGTGTGTTACATAATAATGGTGTGCTGACATCGTCCTTCTTTGGTTTTTGTTAGTAATTCATATACTTACCCAAGATATACCATTTATTGTCTGTGTCTTTTTTGTATTGCATTTGCCAGGTCTGCACAGCAAATGAAGCAGTTTCAACTTTCACTGGTATGCCAAATTTGTTTGAATCATCTCATCCGGTAGCTATGCTCTACATGTACTTTCAGTTTGCAGTAACTATTCATGAAAAAAAACGTTTTCCTTTCAAATGTTGTTGCTATCTTTGCAAAAATACACAAAACACTGTAGAGATAGATGAGTTGCTGCTACTGAAACTGTTTTTAGCTCCTTAAGGTATTACAGAGAAGGGTCTTTGCTCAATTATATTCCGTTCATTCTGATCGCCATTAAGATTTTAGAAATGGCCTGTTTTCTTCTCTTGTAGCAGATGATTGTAAAGCATTTTGTTTTCATCATCAAGAGGCAATGATCATTTCTGTAAATATCAGTTATTAGGTTATTAGATTGTTTTTTTTTTTATGTAGTGATGAACTTTCGTACAGATGAGTTCATCGAGAATACGGTTGTTTTTTTGTATTCCATCTGACGAAACACTTTTATTGAAGAAAGTGCTTTGTTAATTTTGACATTTTTGTTTGTGTTTTTTCTAAACCTTCCTCAGATATAGACAAGGTTGCAAGAAGACCCAGGAAGTCTCAGTACCCTCTTATAAACTTTGAGGAAGCAGTCCGAACAGTAATGGAACATTCCAAGTGCCTTCCAGTTGAGACCATTCCTATCGAAGGTAGTCTGTTTTCTTATATATTACTCGTCGAGCTCTTTTGAGATTATTGTTTTATTTTCGTTTAGTTTTATTCACCTGCAGTACCATTTGGTAATTTTGAGACTTGATTTGTTTTAAGTTTGGAACAATCCAATGTGCGGAAAGCTAAAGGAAAGAACTCACATCTTCACATTATGTATGATATACTGGAATTTGTCATCAAAGTAGCATTTTTGGTGCCATGTTCAGTCAACTTTCTGGGTGGTGGATATATATAAATTACAGGGAATAATTTAGTGTTCAATTATTTTGTAGCAGTTTTTCTGAGGACTCTGAAATTTGTCTGTTATAAAATACTATTGTTTCTGTGTAAACAAAACCCTGCTATACATCTTTGGACTTTGATAGGGATTTGACCATTTTGTATAGCATTTTGTCACGCCATACTGCTGGATAAATTATTCCCCTGAATTATGTGTGTATTTCAGTGGCATGAATGTGAAAGATGGTGAGCATGTTGTAATGTAGTAAAGATGAAGTAGTATACCGCCACCTTCCTGTTATTAACTCTATATACAGTATCAATGATAACAGACAGATTTGATGATTATAATATAGTACGTAGAGCATCATAACACACATCTCTTGTTTCCTCTCTGCCTCTATTGGACGATAACAGACAGATTTGATGATTAGAATATAGTACGTAGAGCATCATAACACACGTCTCTTGTTTGCTCTCAGCCTCTATTGACGATAACAGACAGATTTGATGATTAGAATATAGTACGTAGAGCATCATAACACACGTCTCTTGTTTGCTCTCAGCCTCTATTGGACGATCACGGACAGATTTGATGATTAGAATATAGTACGTAGAGCATCATAACACACGTCTCTTGTTTGCTCTCAGCCTCTATTGGACGATCACGGACAGATTTGAAGATTAGAATATAGTACGTAGAGCATCATAACACACATCTCTTGTTTGCTCTCAGCCTCTATTGGACGATCACGGACAGATTTGAAGATTAGAATATAGTACATAGAGCATCATAACACACATCTCTTGTTTGCTCTCTGCCTCTATTGGACGTTCACGGACAGATTTGATTAATAAAATATAGTACGTAGAGCATCATAACATACGTCTCTTGTTTGCTCTCTGCCTCTATTGGACGATCACAGACAGATTTGATAATTATAATATAGTACATAGAGCATAATAACACACGTCTCTTGTTTGCTCTCAGCCTCTTTTTTCATTCTTTATTCGTACCCTTACCTAACACCGAAGGATATCACGCATGTGTGAAAAATTACAAACTGAAATCAATAGTCAAACCCAGGCCTCCCAGTCTATAAAAAAGGATATATGCAAATACCCTATCCTCTTGGACTATGGGCACTTCATCATCATCAGTTTGACCTCGGTCGACCAATATCAACATGAGGGGTAGGAGAAGTTGGCCGGACAATAACCTAGCATGGAGATTTCCAGTCATTTCTGACTTCCATAAGGGTTGCTAGCTCAGACGTACTTTCAGCCCCACTGTCCTCTAGTAGGAAATGCAGGAAGGTTTTATGGTGACCAGCTGCTCTAAGTCTTTGTTCTCTGATTTTCATTATGGGCACTGTTGTTGTGATGTGGGGTATGAGAGTGGTAGAGAGGAAGGTATCAGGTCCACTCTAGGCAGCTATGCACCCATATATGACAGTTCCTCAATTTCTCTTCAACTCAACAGACTCTCTCGGACGAATTCTATCGAAAGATATCACAGCTAACGTTTCCATCCCGCCATTTAGAGCATCCATTAAAGATGGATACGCAGTCCTCTGTGAGTACACTTTTGTCAAAGAAAACAGTCAAACTTAAAGATTTGTTGTTTTTCTTGTGTCTTTATGTGTCATGTATCTATTGTATCTCATGCAGTATGTTGGTACTGAAAACAGCCCACACCAATTGTAAACGTGAGTTCCAATTGAAACCATGCATGCAATTTCTGCATATGTAAATTAGGGATACCCCATTCTGTAAAAAATTGCAAGGTGAAAAAGTTTGTCAAGCATTCTTCCTTATCTCCAAACCTTCCACAAGTGCATGCGGGTTACAAAGTTAAAAGGTCAATGTGTATTGTGGCTATCATTGATGTATGCTGTTGCCCAATTCCTATTCAGACTTCTATAACCAATCAGCATGATGTATATGTATGTATATTTGAATATTCATTATTTACCAGATTAAACCGTTCGATCTACAATGAGAATTCTAGAAATAAGAACAATCATGTCAATGTAACTGTTTGGAGTTGTTCTGAGTAATGCCTATTATTAGACATGAAAAAATACCTGTTTTTGTTTTTTGTTTTATTGAAACCTATAGTTTTCTATAGTAGAAAAGAAGTTTAATCATTTTTGTACAAAATAAATTTGCAAAGGACACACATGAATAGTTAGGTATAAACAATTTTTGGTTTGGCTAGGCTTGAATAGAAAATGAACTTTGCATTCTTAACACTGATAGCATGCATTTTGAGACCTATAAAGAAATTCAGCACAAATACCAACTAAAACCACAGTCGTAAAATTGATTGCTCAGTGGATAAATGCTCAAACTGTAAATGTTAACAGATATTTATTGTATGAGAAAATGTAAAATAATAATTGCATTTTTCTCCCTTAATTCATCTCTGAAAAATCTTGCAAAGACAGATATCTCTCTTTGCATCAAACTTGAAGAAGTGGCTACTATTAAGTGTGGATTGCATATTTACAAGTCTTTCCAAACCAGATCACCAAATTTTAGCATAATAAATATGTATAATTAAAGCAGTTTAAATCCTTCAAAACATTGGCAATATCCACAAGGGTATTATACCATGTTTCCCCACTTTATGTTCCTTTTAGCCAATGAAATCTTTTTTCCTAGGTCCAAAGCTCTTTATTTGTCCTCCTGTTTTTAGAATTGACATCTATTTTTTTCCAATATTGGTTTCCACATAGTATATAGAAGGAAGATTCCAAATTGTCAGGAAGGTCTGAATCTCATGAACTTCTCTGTTTTCAACGGTATCTTCTTCCCAATACATACAACCTTATCTCTCCCTGGAATAGTTTTGTGTACGTGTGTGTGTGATGTTTGTATTTGCTTAGTTCAATTTATAATGTATTAGCCTACTGTGAGACCAGTGTCGCCAACAACATGCACCACAATAATTAACACTAAAATTAACCCCTTACGAGGGCCCTGGGTATTTGCAATGGATAAGATCGCAGTTATCTCCATACATGTATTCATAACAGTTCACTGCACAGTGTAGTCGTAAACTCTTTTGCTGACAATTAATTATGCCACAGCATCGGATGGTCCTGGCCCCCGTCGTGTTGTCAGTAGCAGCACTGCTGGTCAATCCCAGCCAGCCCCGGTCCGGTCTGGGTCTGTGGTCCGAATCACAACTGGTGCCATGGTCCCTACAGGAGCAGATGCTGTAGTTCAAGTAGAGGACACAGAGCTGTTAGCTGCAACTGAGGAAGTAGGTACATCATGCGTATTTTTGTAATGATCGTCATAGGCATAAGAGGCGGGGGGGGGGGCTAGGGGGGCTGCACCCCCCCAACCAAATATTTTGGAGAAATTTGGGCTATATGCTGAGAATTTTTTGGGCACCTACTGAAAGAAAATATAATTTGCAATGTGTTTTTCAATGGTTTAACTGATATTATGATCATTATTATTGTAACGACTTCCCCAATAATTATAACCAATATGGAAGGGTAATATTACGGAAAATGATTGTATGTTATTGGCATGCGATGTAATAACCTATGCATGCATATATGATATGCAAAATAACACTCCGCGTGGAAAATTTTGGTTATATTTTTCGGGCAAGTCGTTACAGCCTCCCCAAATCAAATTGGGTTCCTACCCCTATGGTCTTTGCATACTACTATTTTTTCACTCTTAGCACTATTTTGACTCGGTTCTTGTTTTGCTGCCTTAGTATACATATCATTATACACAGTGAATATTTCATCTGGTATGTAGCATAGCAAATTGGTATACAGTTAAGTGCAAAGATGTAGCCAAGTTTTCTTGCACAACAGAACAATAGTATAGTATTCTATAAAGGTTAATGTTTACATGCTTCAAAACTGTTTCACAAAATTTGAACACTAAATGAATCTGTCGTGTCGTACGAGCATTCTCTTACGCAATGGTGATCGTGATTTTTATTCATCTTCATTCTTTTGATAAACCCTCACAGTGAAAAAGCAGACAGATGTACTTGTAGTCATGGCAACTGGCTGGTCTTTGATTTGAGTGTCTAATAACACACTTGAGCATGAGGCATATTGTTAATACACATAAAAGTTGTCCTGATAAGGAAGAAACTAACAAACTGACTCCACACAACAAAGGTATCATTCCAAACTTGAGCTTATCTGTTCAACCAAATTTTGTGTTTTTTTTTAAAGGGAGCAGAAGAATTGGAAGTCAAGATCCTGACCTCTGCCAAACCCGGTCAAGATATCAGGTAGGAATTTGAATCCCACCCAATGCGATGCATTTTCTTCTTGAATTTGTGGTGAGTTTGTAGATGGAATTGTAACGAAACAGTTGTCATTACATCAGACAAGAACAAAATATCTGGCGTGTATAAATCGTTTCCAAAGCAGGAGTATTCTCTTCACTTAAATCTTTGAAATAACTTTGAACTTTGAACTTAGGACAAGCTTTAACTAGAATTCTCTTTATATTCAATGAATTAAGCCTCATTTACAGTACACAGTAGTGTGGTAGTATTTTGTGAACCCAAATTTTGGAGAGGGAATAGAAAATGTGAAACTGATTTTTGTTTTTGCCTCCATGCTTACAGACCAGCAGGTTCAGATGTTATGAAAGGTGACACAATTCTGAAGAAAGGAACAAGATTGGGTCCATCTGAGATTGGCCTTTTAGCCTCTGTCGGTGTCACACAGATCAATGCTTACAGAGTACCAACGGTCGCTGTGCTCTCCACCGGTAACGAGGTTAGTGTTCATGTACAGTCGAATAAGATGCATGGATAGAAGTCAACAGTTTCAAGAGTTTTCACTGGTTTTCTATAGAGGAGGGATGTTTCATAGCTGATGTGGACTTGCACTGTTTTAAGATCCCAACATCCCAAAAATAGTTTACTTAATATAAGGTTTTAGCTCTTCATGGGCTTTGTTATGAGTCATTTTGTTGTATAAACCTCTTTCATGTCGTAAGTGCTATCATTTTGAGAAAGACGTTGCATATAATCTGCTTGTTAGTCAGGATGCTATCATTTTCCTCGTTTCTTGGTCCTCCCTCCAGTTGAGTGACCCCCACGGCACCCTCAAAGAAGGCCACATCTATGACAGCAACCGGACAATGTTGATGATGGCACTTAAAGAACACCGTATCCCATTTGTCGATATGGGTATAGCAATAGACAAGTAAGACTGCAACTTTTGAAATGTCTTCCTCTGAGATTCACGGTTATCCAGTATTATGGCACAATTTGTTTGGTTCGAACATCTATCGTATTAACCAGCCAGTTGGGACAATTTCCTAATGCTGATATCTCTCTAAACTTTACGCCAAATATCATGCTCTCAAAGCACTGATATTGACAGTACAAACAGTTCCTAACCTTGACCTGATAGAAACATGATATTCATACTGCTGGTACTGACAATACGAGTGCTTTGAAGTGGGACATGGCACTACAGTATAGAAAAAAAATTGTCTCAACTGGGTGCATTAACTTTGAGGCTCATGGATATTTAATACTCAATTTATAAATAAATTGGTAAAACTGCTAAAGGCAGTTTCTTTGTGTGCAAGAATCGTCGTGCCTTTCTGCAAGTGCATAGCAGCGTGGCTGTTTTTAATTGTGTGGTAAAGGGTAAGGCAGATTCTCATATCTAAATGAGCTATACGTTGGTGTTTGTTAAATATCTGAATTGCTGTGACTGCGACACTTTTGTAATGAACGAGTTTTTGCAAATCAGTAAATTGATTCTTTTGCATTTTACATTACCGATGACAAATTCGTTTTTGTTAGGAGGTTGTTTTTGTTTGTGACACTATAATGGTCTGTTTGGTAACCTCGGTTACTTCATTCATTGCAACTAGATTTGTACACAGGGCTTGCATAAGATAGTCATGCTATGTAAGTTTGTGTATGCTTGCAACTCTATTAACAGAGTTGTCAGTGTGCAGTAACTCGATTCTTTGCACTGTACAGGACATAAATAAATGACAGTAATATATTTTACTGGTTGTCAATTACTTTGCATCAAAGTGGTCATTTTTGTAATACAATCATTTCTTTCTTTTTCACATGGCCATACAGATCGGGTCAATTAGTCTGTGTATGATTATCAAATGATTGTGATATTACTTAAACTGGTCAGGTTGAGTTATATATATAATACACATTGCCTTTCATCGTCTTGTCTTTCTTACAGTACGGACGACTTGCACAAGAAGTTGAGTGATGCTCTATCAGAGGCTGATGTCATCGTTACATCAGGAGGAGTGTCAATGGGAGAGAAAGATTTACTTAAATATTGTCTCACTGTGCAACTGAAGGCAAAACTTCATTTTGGGAGGGTCTGTCTGAAGCCAGGGTCAGTCAACAAGACAACTTTTTCGAATGACTTGATCCTAAAAGAAAATTGCAGATGTGCATGCTAGCTTTTCATTGAAGTTTACATATCTTGATGTATTATGCTAATGTTCACTTTTCTGTTAAGAATTAAAGATCTTCACTTTTCAGCTAGGCATGATTTTCCTTGCTTCCCTTTCTTAACTCAAACTATGGCACTTGACATCAGATAAATAAATACAACGAAACAACTTTGTTTGGGTTCCTGGTTACCGTTTTCATCTTCATCTGTGAAAGAGTTGAAAAATAATTGTTGGATTACATTTCCTTTTTTTCCAGAAAACCGACAACATTTGCAACAATACCGTCATCAAATAGAGAAAAATTAGTTTTTGCCTTGCCAGGTATGTCAGCTGTTCTTATTGTAATTATTAAATTATTATATCAAACTTTTCGAGTTTTCGGGGGAATTGTTATCTTTTTGGCAAAGTTAATTACTCGGTGCAGAACCTATTTCATAGGTTTTGATTTTTCTTGTACCAACTTGTCAAAGTTGTCGATGTAATTAAATGTATTGACTTGCAATAATAAATAATAATAATAAAAATAACAATAACATAAAATGAATTGATTATAACTGCACTTTTGAATTTCATCCGATATTCCAGAGAACAAACAAATGTCAAATCTTGAAACATTCCATTGTCTTCAGATTTATTGTTGCCCTTTCTCATTTTACAGGTAACCCAGTTTCATCCATGGTGTGCTTTAATCTCTTTGTACTTCCTGCTCTGAGAAAACTGATGGGAGACCCTTCACCATCACCAACCAAAATTAAAGCCAAAGTGAGCAACTCAATTTCGTCAAACATGATTGCATGTGAAAACATTGATCAATCGTTGTCGTAAATATTACTCTACCTCGCTGTTAACATTGCTGATCCTTTCATGAATTTGTCATTGGGCCTGACGTTTTCGATCCCAGCGGGATCTTCTTCTGAGGCTGTAAACTGAGATGAAGACAAAGTAAAGAACACAAAAAGAGAGACAGAGAGAGAGACAGACATACAGATGGACTGACAGCTAGTCCATCCATCTTTCTCTCTCAAAACTTAGTTGTCTCTCAATCTCTCTCTCTCTCTTCTTGTGTTCTTAGTTTGTTCTCATTTCAGTTTATAGCCTCTGAAGAAAATCCTGCTGGGATCGTAAAGGTCCAGCCCTCTAACATTAATATTTTACCGTAAACACGTTTTTTTGCAGTAGATCAGTAGTTTTTTTTAACAGTGTTTTTTGGTCTCTCATGAATTTTCATCAGATGGTGAATGAACTCTTGCATTTATCTGTTAAATGTACTCTATCTCTAAATAAGAAATAGCTATGTCTTTCCCTCTTAGTCCTGTCATCTTCATCTCAATTGCTTGTTCCTTTGTAGCTTACAGCAGATATCAGACTTGACTCCAGACCAGAGTTTCAAAGAGTCCAGCTGGTCTGGGGAGATTCTCAGATACCTCAGGCTTTTACGACAGGAAAGCAGATCAGCTGTCGACTTCTGAGTATGTGCCAGGCTAACGCTCTCGTGCAGCTTCCTCCCAGGTCGGAAGAAGTCTCCACCTTGAGAACAGACGATGTGGTAGATGCGATTCTCATCGGCAGATTGTAAAAAACAACCGAAATACGTCCGGGTGTTAGTTATTAGTTTTACAGCAAACTAGCTGTTTACAAGGCCCATATAGTGGTCACTTATGTTATAAAACTATCAGTAAGACTATTTGTTAACAAATCATAGGTGCAGATTTGAACAAACTTGGTAAATTTTTCCTCCCATTGAGGTAAATGAATCATCATTTTAGTCGGAAAAACTACCAGAAAAAGCTGGATTATATGCTAAACGGAAATGACTTGTTACGAATCAGCAGTGAGATGGTAATTTATGCAAATCATGGAAGCTTTGGTCAGTACTGTAAATATCCTGACTTCCTTTTTG
>KN892635.1:8696-26485 GCA_000934455.1 Apostichopus parvimensis
TATTAAACTGATAGTCTTGATCACTGTACCCCTGCTGATCCATGTTTACATGTGATACATCGTTAAGGCAAACAGTGAATTTACCTCACTTGGGTTTCTTATCTGTCTCTGCTCAAATCATGCACTCTCTCATCTACCTAACCTACCTATTAAACTGATAGTCTTTTTTAGCGTCATTGTACCCACACTGATCCATGTTTGCATGTGTTACAGTGAAAAAGCAAACAATGATACAGTAGATTCTCTTGAGTGTTCTGCTTTCATTTATGGGAATACTAACTGTGACTGTTTTGTCCATCTTAAAGAGAATATTTTTAAATTACAATGATCATGTTAAAGTTAAATCGAATTGATCACAATGATTCATTGCAATGATAAAAAAAAAAAACTAAGACTGCTGAGTGTGTCAGTTTTCAGGGATGACAAGGAAACAGCATTACCACTAAATACTCTAGAAAGATAATAAAACATCTATCTAGATAAACAAATTGTTTAAAACCCCACACTGCCATCTTTAGAGCAATTTCATATTGGCTTATCTCAATTTTTGGGACATTCAAACTAGCAGAAAAGAATATTTTTGGAATCATTAACAAAATATGGTCTATGTTGCATCTCAAATATTATTTTGTTTCAATTGACATTTAAGGTAACATTTGATGACCATGTTGCATGTACCCAATATGAGAAGCTGATATTAAATGATCATCTAATTGATATCAACGGTTACTACTGTATTGCGCATATTGTGAAGTATGATCTTTTTTCTTGCAGGATTCAGATGATGTTGACGCTGACACTAAGGAGATATCTTCAGCATCCTCGATGGCAAGTTTATCCGAGTCTGAAGAAGATGAGTATGGCTACTCACGCAGTAAGTTAAGATACAGTGTTCCTATATGTAATAAGCGCTTCTGTCCCTCTCCTCAGGATATAGTACTCAGGTTAAATTAAACTTAACATGAGTATGGATACTCATGCAGTAAGTATAGATACAGTGTTCCGATATGTAACTAGATGCTGTTCCTTCCTGCTGAAGTAATATTTAAGATTAGTTTGGATCATACCATCTCAGTTTGTTACAATTATAATGGTGCTATTTCAAATGGTGTTACAGCATTTTGATGATTAATTTTTATATATCTGCTCATGTGTTAGGCAACTTTATCTGAAGATAAGTATGGGTCATTGTTATAACAAGTTTAGAGTACGGTGTTAGTAATATTAGCTTGCCTTCTGGTCCTCTTGGCGTCAATGATGAGTTGATGTGATGGACTCTGTGGTTATACCAACATCAGGTGGTATATCATTCTTAAAGTCACATAGTAAACCTAATGTTAAATCCCTAACTGGTTCATAATAACAACTACCAGTTGAACTGGGGGTAGATTGTTGTATCAAGTAAGCAAAAAGGGCAACATATTTCATGGTTATATTGATAATTAAATGTAGACCTTACTAACTACACTTATGTATGGTAGATGATATGCAATGCAATGATCAGAGACACATGTGGGTGTTGTTGTGAACAGTATGTGGCTTACACTATACGTAACTGTAACAGTCTGAGCATGTGACTTGTGCTCACATATATATACTTGTGTTGCGAGATACAATACAACAACAAACTTGCTCTCTTTCAGAGATAATTGCGAGTCGATACAAAGACTACCAAGGGGAGTATTTCATATTTGAAGTCCAGAAAACAGGTAGCAGTTTGGGTCTAAGGTAAGTCAAAGCTAGTGTACTCTGGCAATGTGTTTTGATCTCCAGCAAACCTGTGACAATTTAAACCAAGAAGCATGTGAAACAAGGTTAGAAAAGTTTTCTTTAATACCAACCAGGCTTGGATGGATTGTGTAAGAACATAAGGATTCACCTTGTAATAGAAGCCATCAGAACTTTAGTTAAACTCAAAGTGATGCTCTTGCATATTGCATAGTACATCCTATCACATGTGAAATGGGACTAATAATATCTTACAAGCTTGGAGTTGTACAAGTCATGAAGTCACAGGTTAGATTATTTCAGCAATATTTAATCAAGAGAATTTAATTTAAACTTGTTGCAATGTTCTTCTCATCATATCTCACAGCTTGGCAGGAAACAAGGATAGCAATATCATGTCTGCATTTGTGGTCGGCATTAACCCAGAGACTGCAGCAGCTCACGACGGCCGTATCATGGTAGCTGATGAACTGATGGAGGTATGCAGCAAATTATTCCAATATGATAGAACAGTGTACTTCTTGAATGACGTGTCAATAGCAGTGTAAATTAGCAATCAAGAATAGTTTTTGAGCAAGATTGTACTTAAGGCTTGTCACTGGCAGGGTTAGCATTCAAGAATAGTGTCTTGGCAAGATTGTGCAAGGCTTGTCACTAGCAGCGTAAGCATTCAAGAATAGTGTCTTGGCAAGATGGTGCAAGGCTGGTCTCTAGCAATGTAAGAATTAGCATGCAAAAATAGTGTCTTGGCAAGATGGTGCAAGGCTTATCACTAGCAGCGTAAGCATTCGAGTATAGTGTCTTGGCAAGATAGTGCAAGGCATGTCACTAGCAGTGTTAGCATTCAAGAACAGTGTCTTGGCAAATAGTGCCGAGTTAGTATTCAAGAACAGTGTCTGGGGAAGATAATGCAAGAATTGTCACTAGCATTGTTGACATTTCAAAGTACTTTTTGACAAGGTATAATGCAAGATTTATCATTGGTATCATTGGTTTACTAGAAGGGTGTCTGGGCAATAAAGTGCATGTCTTTTCACTAGCACTGTTTTGGCAGTCATATAATTACGGTGAAGAGCCTGCCCTATATAACCTGATCAAAAATAACCACTGTTTTTTTGTTGTTTTTTTTAGATTAATGGTATCAAAGTGTTTGGTCACACCCACCGAGAGGCATCTATGATTATAGGTGAGATGCCCGAGGGTCCCATCAAGTTGGTGGTCAGGAGGAGAGCAGAGGCTGTTCAAGAGCTGGCTGTTACCTACGTACCTACCACTCCTATCAACCAGGTACGGAAATGCCATGATCTTAACATACCTTTGATAATACATCGACATTTGATGTATTGTTGAAAGAATTTGAAATTTGAAAAAAATTCTAATCACAATGCTGTTCTTTACACTGAGCAGTCAAGTTTCATTCAAATAGTGGAGGACAAGAAGAAGTATGAGAAATTGAACATTCCTTGTTCTGTGTGATTTATATTAGAGGAAAAACAGTATCTGTTATCTGACTTAGTGTGTTCAAAATCTTTTGAGTATATTATCATGTTGGTATCAGTAAACTTACTGATTTAAAAGTCATTGATTATGTCAATTGTGAATTAAGTGTACTTTGTACAGTATATGGTGTCTGTACAAGTCCTAGAAATAACAGTAAAGCATATTTTTTTGTATCCACATGTTTGGGAGAACCCCAAATGTGTCGCTGTTGTATGATCTTGTCAACCTAAGGGACCATGGAATGATGATGTAATCACTCATACATTTTTCGGAGGTGAAATCTTTCAAGCTTGTCTATCATTTCTAAACCGCAGGTCCCACTTTCCTTGAGGAAACCTACGGGGGATGTTGTAGTAGATTTGATCGATGGGGGCGATCTACAAGAAGAATCTGGAGAGGCAGACTTCTCATCTTTCCCTAATGTTCATACAATCACACTTCACAAGGTGAGCATTTGTCTTGTTGTTGTATGTATGTATTTTAGATCCTCCTGCAAGCAGGAACTCGCGAAGAAGCCTCATTGGCTTATCAAAGCCGCAAGCTGACCGAAGTCAGTCTCTTACATTCATATTTAACGTCCATGATTATGAATTGTCAATTGTCAACAACTCTGTAACTGGACGACATATATTAATCTGGGAGTGACTCGAACTCGGGACCTTATGATTGAAAGGCACCGGAGTTAACCACTGAGCTAACACTCCTAAGCTGTTAGTACATAATATTAACTATCCAGTTGCCAAATTGTCTTCCTGTTATAGTCTTGAGTGTAAAATGAATTGTGGCTAGATGCCTATTTTCCCTTTCAAATATTGTAATCATGCTATCCATTATCATGCTAGAATTAGCCAAACAGGAGAAACTGTTATAAGTGAAAGCACATAAGGCTTTCAATATTATGTAAATATAATCGTGTTAATGATTAATAGATGTAATCAATTTTTCACTTTATGCATTTGTCATTTTGAGGGTGTATGGATCCTATAATCATAGATAAAGGACCCTGAGGCTGTTGTGTTTCCCATCACTGCGGTAAGGGTTATGAGAGATTATGGCTGTAGTAACTTGATTTAAGATTATGAGGAATAATTTGAGCCCAGTGGGGATGTAATCCGGGGAACTTTCTCAGCACTCATAGATACTAGAACTGAAAATGAAGAAAACATATCCTTATCACTGTTTGCAAAGTTCTAACATGAATAACGCTTTCAAACAACAACAGTTTAGTCTTTTGTTTCCATGGACTTCTACAAGGCTAAGTTACTGAATATTGAAATCAAATAGTTAGAGAGTACTTTCTTGCAGATTATATCTTTTCAAAAGTTTGTAAATCCTGATGCTTTAATTCCAGGGAACCACTGGCCTTGGCTTCTTCATATATGAGAAGAAGGACCATGTCGACCGTCTGGGTATCTTTGTCAAGGAGATCTCTCACCACGGAGCAGCCGGACAAGTAAGAAGTTATATAACGGGAGTAGTTTGTTTGTGTTTCAAGATGATATGCAGTCTGTTTGGGTGTTTGAGTAGATGAGAAAATATATGACTTGTTATGATGATTGAATGATTTGTACAGTAGTGAAACACCATTTTTTTTTAGTCAAGTTGATCATTAAGTTTTCCAAAATTCAAAGAAAAGGAATGACAAAGAGAAAGAAAGAAAAGAAAACAAACCACTCACAAACAATAGCTTTTAATCAGCTGTAATGAAGTCCTTGTTAGTGCTCAGAGAGGAAGAAGGAGTAGTTTAAGTTTAGTCAAGTAGATCATTAAGTTTCCAAAAGGCAATAAAAAGGCAAATAAAGAAAAGAATGAAAGACAGAAAAGAAAAGAAATGAAAAGAAAAATAAATAAATAAACAAACTAACGAACAATAGTTTTAAATCAGCTGTAATGAAGTAATTGTTAGTGCTCAGAGAAGAAGCAGGAGTAGCTAAGGTTAGTCAAGTAGATCATTAAGTTTCCAAAAGTAAAAAAAAAAGGAAAAAAAGAAAGAAAAGAAATGAAAAGAAAAATAAACAACTCACAAACAATAGCTTTTAATCAGCTGTAATGAAGTAATTGTTAGTTCTCAGAGAAGAAGCAGGAGTAGCTTAGGAATATCATGCAGGTACATTTCAAAGTATAAATGAAAGTAATAATTTCAACAACAGATGCAAATTATCAAGAGCAAGTGTTAGGAATACATTGCTGACGTAAAGTTAACCAAACGATACTTTGGGACTTCAGAAAGTTCAATTTTGTTTGGGATAGAGGGAAGGAGGGAGGGGGAGGTTTGGGTAGTGGAGGCCTTTGCCAGAACATTAAATAATGTCTGTTTAGCCTTTCTCGACGGTGAAAACAATTGAGTTTGAGTTTTTTTTTTCCACACTATATAAATGGAACAAAGGCATACATACAAATAAACAAGGCGGTTAAGGAAGACTCTGGAAGCAAGGCTTTTAGGAGCAGCTCCCTAATTATCACCGCTTTATTGTTTTTTTTCTTTTCTCTCTTAAATCCTTGATTCACTAGATGGTTGATTTATTGTTTTTTTTTCTACAGGAAGGCAGCCTACAAGTAGATGATCAGATCCTGGCAGTGGATGATCTTTCACTCATCGGGCTTTCCAAACTGAGTGCCATATCTGTGCTGAAAGCGACCCGTGGCGAGGTAGAACTGACTGTCAGCTCTACTAAGATGGTGACATCGGCTAATCCCTACCTTACATCCCAGTCTGAGTCCATGGAAGAGAGTATTGTGGAGATAAAAGATGATTTCGGAGGGCCAACCCTCAGGGCTGTTAGGGGAGGTGAGCTTGTAGTGGATGTAAAACAGACTTTATGAGGTTCTATGTTGAGTCAAGACTTAATTAAAGAGAGGTAGAGTAGTATCTGTTATCATTAGAGCATTTATTCTGTAGATTTAATACATTTCTTTTACAGTGTGGATCAGACTGACACAATTGGCTTCTTGTAACTTGAACAATAAAATATTGAGTATAATTAAGTGTTGATTCATATTGTTCTTAGGAGAACTAAATATGAGAGGGCCAAAATCTGGCAAAACACCAAACTTTCAACAGTTTATGTTTCATTTTTGTCATAAAGAGTAAGAATTTCAATTAAAAGCAAAGCTGAAAAAAAAAAGGATCAATATTTCAAGATGAGAAGGTCACATTTTAAAGACCAATAGTCTTCAAATTTCAACACACATTGCTGAAAAACAAGAGACAATAATTTCAGGCAAAGATATCATTTTGAAATGAAGTTGTCCAACTTTAAGGAGTCACACTTGTCGTATAAAAAAATTGAAGTTTTCGGAGAACTTTTGGAAAGTTCAATTTCCAGACGAAAGATCTGGAGTGTCGGATAACCAGCCATCCTAACTTGGATATTAAATGTAGAAATTATGACTTTTTATGTCACAGAAAGATTTGAGAAAGAGTTAGCAAAGTTAAAAAATATCAGTGTATATTGGAAGTATTGATATTTCAGGATAGCAGAGAGAAATCAAATTTTTAAGAAGATAGTAGAAATTTTGAGATGAAATGTCCAAAACTTTGAGATAAAACGTTGACACTACCAAGGTTCCTGCTGGGCTACCATACCATCTACTAAACTAACATTCTTCTGAGCAAGATTCCCCCTTTTAACATTTTTTATAGCCTCCGGCACCACTGCAGATGGATTGGCAACTACAGAGGACCCAAAGGATCTCGATTCAGGTCCCTTGACAGCTCCCATACTTCAGAAGACTCAAACATCCATCATCATTGACAGAGGATCGAAAAGTTTGGGTCTCAAAATCGCCGGAGGATCAGATACAGATATTGTAAGCATGCACTTATTCCTCATACTTGATATCATAGTTCAAAGTAAAGGACTGAAAAAGGGATGACTTGAAGACCAATTTTTGTAGGGCTAGTTCAAAAATGGTCTCGCATTTTTATTGTGAATGGAGTAAGAACCACAGCAATATTTCAGCTTCAAAAGGGCAACATGGACATTTTTAAAATGCTTTGAAAGGGAGCCAAGCCATTTTTCCAAAGTGATAGAATACATGAGCAGAAGTGACAGCGAAACAGGAACCAATTTTTTTCTTTCACATGTTCAGTTTCATGTAGTACAGATAGACAGACTTATGGAATTAATTCTAAGTTTTGAGGAATTGTAATGCAATGTTTCTTTTGCCAGGTCACTTGGGAAATACTTTTTAACTTTTGTATAACTGGTTCTTGTAGTGATTACTTATCGTTGCAGCAAATATCTGATCAGCGACATATTCTGAGGGTTCATCTTACCTTTACTTTGGTGCCAAGGAACACACATCTCTGTCTTAATGTCAATATCATTGGCTTATGATTTTAAGAGTTTTACAGTGACTACCCTCAGGCATAGCTAGTGAATCTAAGTTAATATTATAATATTTTGTTCTAAAAGAACAATGAAAACCTGATTGACATATATATTCATGGTATAAATATTACTCGTCAGCCTATTATCACCATCGATGAGGTCCTTCCAGAAGGTGCAGCTGACAAAGATGGACGTCTTAACCCAGGAGATCAGATCTTAGCAGTGAGTCCAGATTTGTAGTTATTTCTGTGTATGTTACATACTTGTGTTAACAACCCTTGTTTTCATGACAATTTTTGAATTCCACTTTCGGGCCCTAGCTTGATCTACATGTGACCTGCTTGCATGTATAACATATTGGTACCTTCAAGTTCAGTTTAAAAAAAATGTTTTAAACGTCTCCGTGCCTGTTTTGCTACCTATGATGTAATTACTATGGAGTGATCCAATCATTAATCTAATTTTTCAGGTTAATGGAGTACAACTGAACAATGTCACCCATGGTGAGGCTCTGCAGGTCTTTCGTGACATTCCACCTCTGGTACCCATGATTGTATTTAGAGTTGAATCTGATGCCTCATCCACCGAAACCTGGGAAGAACTAATTATAGATCTAAGTAAGAGAGAAGGACAGGGGCTGGGTCTCAGCATCGTAGGCAAGAAGTAAGTATTTCAAGTTTAATGTAACTGAAAGACAGGGCAGGATCCTCATAGTAGGCTGGAAGTTAGTATTTCACGTTAAGTGTAACTAAAAGGCAGGGGAGAGGTCTCATCATTGTAGGCGGGAAGTTAGTATTCCATGTTTAATGTAACTAAAAGACAGGTTAGAGGTCTCATCATTGTAGGTGGGAAGTTAGTATTTCATGTTTAATGTAACTGAAAGACAGGTTAGAGGTCTCATCATTGTATGTGGGAAGTTAGTATTTCATGTTTAATGTAACTGAAAGACAGGTTAGAGGTCTCATCATTGTATGTGGGAAGTTAGTATTGCATGTTTAATGTAACCTAAAAGACATGGGAAGTTAGTATTTCATGTTTAATGTAACTGAAAGACAGGTTAGAGGTCTCATCATTGTATGTGGGAAGTTAGTATTGCATGTTTAATGTAACTGAAAGACAGGGGAGGGGTCTCATCATTGTATGTGGGAAGTTAGTATTTCATGTTTAATGTAACTAAAAGACAGGTTAGAGGTCTCATCATTGTAGGCGGGAAGTTAGTATTTCATGTTTAATGTAACTGAAAGACAGGGGAGGGGTCTCATCATTGTATGTGGGAAGTTAGTATTTCATGTTTAATGTAACTGAAAGACAGGTTAGAGGTCTCATCATTGTATGTGGGAAGTTAGTATTGCATGTTTAATGTAACCTAAAAGACAGGGGAGGGGTCTCATCATTGTAGGGGAAGTTAGTATTTCATGTTTAATGTAACTGAAAGACAGGGGAGAGGTCTCAACACCTTATTCAAGAAGTTAGTATTTTATGTGTAGTGGCAGAGAAGGGTACTGTCTAGGTGTGCTCGTGAAATTTAATTTATGGTCTTTAGCCTCGCTAAAGTCTTCTCTGCCACATTGAAGTATGGAGCCCTTTGTCTGTCACCATCTTTCATACCCAACTAGCCTTGTCCTAGTCAGTACTGGAGAAAATCTGAGGCTAGGAATCCTCAAGAAAGCCTCATCTTTAGCTACCAGAGATGGATTAACATTGTTTTGAGCAATTAGCCGCCAAATTCGTGGTGAAAATATTTTGATTTTCAGGATGAAATCCCAGAGCCTCAGCAGCTTGTCTACCAATGATCAACATCTCAGGAAA
The DNA here is from genome assembly GCA_000934455.1 of Apostichopus parvimensis. Lineage (NCBI taxonomy): Eukaryota > Metazoa > Echinodermata > Holothuroidea > Aspidochirotida > Stichopodidae > Apostichopus > Apostichopus parvimensis. The sequence continues at coordinate 18,068 of KN892635.1, forward strand.
ACTGGTGGCTTTCTCTCACAAACATGACACATTGTCCCCCCCCCCCCTAAAAAAAAATTACACATGATTGATGAAGAAGACTTGCTTACAACCTTTGGACTTGCCCAAAGTTGCAAACATAGATGGCAGGTGCACAACACAAGGTTTCACTTCCCTACATAGGCAAGAAGTTAGTCTGTTTAATGTAAGAGAAGGGCAAGGACTGCCTCTGAACATTCTTTCAACTTCAGATTCCTTTTTTGTCTTCTTTTGTTTCTATTATTACGACTCTCATGACCTCTTTGACATTTGTGGTACTAAGTTTGATGCAAGTCTTCTCTGAAGTTTCCTAATGAACATCACTTGATTGTTGCCTTCTTCTCTCTCTTCAAGGGATGATCGAGGTGTGTTCATATCAGATATTGTCATCGGTGGGACTGCATTCAGGGACGGCAGGCTCAGAAGAGGAGATCGTCTACTAGCGATCGACGATCAGGATGTGGTCAACGCCAGCAAGGACCAGGTGGCTCCCATGCTAAGGGTAAGATATATCATAATGTACATGAACATAAACAAGCAGAAAGAGTTAAATATTTTAATCATGATGGAATAAGGTCTTGTCAGAAGGTTTTTGTGATTTTTTGGTTGACAGAGGATTAAATACGTTAACATAAATGGAGCCAAAAGATAGGATGGAAACATGGAATATGTAGTTGGTTCAACTGGAATGTTGCCATAAATTATTGGGATCTTTCAAGCTACATGACTCACTAGCTAATCTCTTAATCTGGCTAGCTAATCTCTTAATTGCACTGTCTAATCTAGCTAGCTAATCTTGTATCTGCACTGTCCAAAAGTACAGTAAAGCTATTTGACTTTGAACTAATATGTGTACTTAAGCATGAGTGTCTCATTTACATGTGAGATAATGTTCAGGGTACATTACTCAATCCTTTACTTCCTAATATTTCTGTCAGTGTGTTTCAGCTAGTAGATCTTGTTGTTTGTTATTCAGAGTGCCGTTGGTACTGTAGTACTGAAGGTGGGCAGACTAACGGAAGATGCAGCTGCAGAAGCACTCACGGGAGTGAGCCCTCTATCGGACGAAGCTGGAACCCCGAAAGAAGGTACTAGTTAAAAACAAAAGACTTGGGTTAACAGCGCTTTTGTTAATGTTAACCTGACTCTTATATGTCACAGTGGTATCTACAAAATCATATATACAAACTATGACTTAGGTCGTTGTACTGTAATTTGGTGGTTACAAATTTAAGCGAAATTATTACTCACCAGTTCGTCTAGCACAGCAAAAATAACTCCGGTCCGCTGGGTTGGTCCGTTGCGAAATAACTTAATAGAAAATACAGGATCCATCCATAATTAAAAGTATGTTTAGATCCTTCACAAAATATGAAAAGTAAATGTAACGAAATGAAGGAATGCAGTTCCAATATAATATATCTATAGCGGTCGGATAGGAATGTTTCCCAAGTTGATAAGAATTATCCGATCGAAAGTAATAATAAGGCGATTAATGTAGGCGATTAACGTCGTTGGTAGCTCGTCGTGTTCAGCGGTCGAAGTCGAAAGTCAAAGTGGTGTAAGTTCAAACTAGCGATACCATAAGGGTAATTGAGGGCGCTAACAATATCCTGTGGTCGAGTCTAATAGCAAATATCACATGTCGAACCAAGACATCAACAAGAGTTAGATGTCATTGTTGGGAATTTAAAATTATCTATTATTTCCAAGAGCAGACTGAATTAATAAATCTTTAAGATAAGTTAACAGTCATAGAGACTGGGTAACAGATGAATTTGTAGTATTCATAGTGTTTCTCTAAAATGTTCTAATATGAAGGGTTTTGTTGTTATAATCATGTATCACATATTGTGTCTTGGTCATCTTCTTGTGGGATCTCTCTTTATAACTCTTAGAGTCATTACTCTCGGAATTGATGAATGACCCTCAGCTTGACCCTGCCGGAGGAGAGTCAGGTTACAGCCAGGATGAGGAAGAGGAGGAAGAGGAAGTCCATGACCCAGGGTAGGTACATTAGAGGATGGTATAGGTCAAATTAACAATAGTGAATCACCCAGGGTAGGTACATCAGAGGATGGTATAGTTCATATTAACAATAGGGAATCACCCAGAGTAGGTACATCAGAAGATGGTATAGTTCATATTAACGATAAGGAATCACCCAGGGTAGGTACATCAGAAGATGGTATAGTTCATATTAACAATAAGGAATCACCCAGGGTAGGTACATCAGAGGATGGTATAGTTTATATTAACAATAGTGAATCACCCAGGGTAGGTACATCAGAGGATGGTATAGGTCATATTAACAATAGTGAATTACCCAGGGTAGGTACATCAGAAGATGGCATAGTTCATATTAACGATAAGGAATCACCCAGGGTAGGTACACCAGAGGATGGTATGAGTCATATTAATGTATCCTCTGTATATAGCTTTTCACATTTGTAGATTTACAAACTGGGTGGAAATGTTTGATTTGATCATTGTGTACAGTTTCTTTAATGTTTAGTGTCTTTAAGATCTGTGATTGAATGTATCACCGGATTAGAATCAACATTGTTCCCATTGTCAATGATCATGTCCTTAGTGAGCAGGAACGTTTATAAGTACAAGATCACTAGCTTCAAAAGAACGACGCTAGTTTGACCTCGGATCGTTACGACTGTGATCACTCATGTCTTGGACATATTCATGTGTCCATTTAAATCTATACTCTCAACTGTTTGAGCATAGTCATACTGTGAAGCATGACACACTGTGTAGTTACATGAGAAGAATACAATGATGGCAGAGATAGTGGCTGCATACCATGTGTCATAAGAGAAGATGTCATGCCAGTGATTGAGTTATGTTGTACGATAATTCAAAGACATTTACTGGAGATGTTGATCCCATTCACAGCCTAAGGTCATTATGTATTTACACATGTTAACTTTCAAGTCCCTATTTAAATCATTCTGTTGAACCATTACCCTGTGGGTGGTATTGGGTCGTTCTCGATTTCTTTTTTTCCAAACTTAGCACAAATTTTTTATTGGGTTCACTTTCAAATTGTGGACCTTGATCGGTATGGCAAACACTCCATGTTGATGAAATATAATCTTCACAAAAACATTTTGCAATTGTTTCTGCCCTTTGGTCAGGTCTTGCATACTTGCTGAAATGATCAATAATAACAAACAAGTTAAAGGTAGCTCTGTGATGTCTCAACAAACTATATGAAAAGGATATTTAAATTGATTACCCTGGAGATGTGCCCTTCGAGTTGGTTTAGGGTCAGTACGAAACTGACAATATACACGTTCTTCGCAAAATAGCTCCACTTCTCAGTGCATGGAAGACCAATAAAAATGATCTCTTAACATGTTATATATTCATGCTTTTCTAAAATGATCACTCTTAGTAACATTACCATCAACGGTTTTAAGCATATCAATCATAAGTCAATTTGTCAGGAATAACAATTTTTACAAGAGACATAATTCTTGATCCAACTATGCACTCTTCTACAAAGTATACCATCCAAATTCACTAAAGCTATGATCAGTAATTTTGTAGTCAAGGCTTTATAAGTCTTTAAGCCATTCTACTTTCCTACATGAATGGTCAGAACCAATAGGCATAGACTTTAAACTTAACAAAGGCTTATGATCAGTAATGATGGTACATTTATCAGATAACAAATAGTGTTTAAAACTGGCACAACTGACTAAATAATAGACCAACAGTTCATTGTCAGAAGTGGACCATTTTCTTTCATTAGGTGACATTTTATGACTTGTATAAACTATTACTCTCTCAAAACCAGGTTTGGCAGTCGAGTTTTCAATTTCATGACGAATTAGATTTGTTCTACCATGATTATAACCACTGCTACTAATAACTTAACTATATTTTCGAAACAACGCTGCCACTTTTTTATTTTTGTTCCAAAGATCAGAACCTGTAGAGTTGATATCAGGCCTTCACCTTGTTTTGAGGAATCATGTAGCCACAATATTACACTCTGAATTTGTATTAGTGAAAGTTTCATTTATTCATGTTCCTTCTCAGAGCACCGATTCAAACAGTGGTCCTGGACCGAGGTCCCGATGGACTAGGCTTCAGTATCGTAGGTGGATTCGGTAGCCCGCACGGAAACCTCCCAATCTACATCAAGACAGTCTTTGATCGAGGGGCCGCTGCCCAGAGCGGAGTCTTAAAACGAGGTGACCAAATTGTTGAAGTTAACGGCAAGAACTTATCAGGTGTTAGTCACAAGGAAGCCGTGAGTGTCTTGAAACAAGTCACAGGAAGAGTTGAACTGAAAGTCATTTCCCGTTAAAAGTCACAATTCAGCCAGCCGTTTAGCTGGATATTTGATCGTATTCATTATTCGCTATAATTTACATGTAAATTTCATTTTATTTTTAAATTTCATTAAATTTAAATTAAATTTTTTTTAAAATTAAGTTTTAACTTTTGCTCACCATAATAGTGAAGTGATATTCAATCACCATTTTTTTAAAGTTCTGTATAGAGAATTTGTATTCAAAATGATATATGTACTCTGCTAGCATAATAGGAATCTAGGATGTAATTCAGACATAGAAAACGACTCTAGTCTGTTAAGAAAAGTAGCACAAATATTTAAAGTCTGACGGTATCGAAGCCACTGGTCGCATCTATAGTCAGACATCTAGTTTTTCTTTTATTGCTGACATATTTCTATGAAAGTTTTCTGAGTTCACTCAGCAACTTGTACTCTGAATTTTTAATATTGAAAAGTACACTGGTTTAGATTGAACCATTTTATATATTTACTCTCATCTTAACCTAAATTCCAGCATTTTTTTCGTTTGTCAATTTTCTTAAAACACTACCGGATTGCAAGAAAATTAATGAAAAGCAATCCAACTAAAACAGCAGAAAATGCTTGTGAGCCCTGTGTGAATTTTTTGTCATATTTTCTTGGTAAATTAATTTTCAATTATTCAACTTGAGAGAAATTTCAATATTCATTTAAGCTCCAGATTTTGTTCTTACTTTTAAATTTTAAATGTTTATCTTAGACAATAATAAATTTTCTTTCAAAAGTTTTGTTTTCTTTTAAACTATACAAATTAAAACCACATTTCAATTTAATTTCCATCAGGTAACATTCCAAACACAGTTTCAAATCTAATTAGGAGTGATTAGTATATATGTTTAATGCAAGATTTTATCTTCTTTGGCTGTCTATTTAACCTTGGACTTAAAATATAGTATTCAAACCGAGGTCGCAATCCTTTGTGAGGTCACCAATTATTGTTGGAGGGTCACCAAAAGTTCAGGAGCAAAATAGGCAGATGTTTGTCAGACAAAAAAAAGTGTGAAATCTTGAAAAATATAACACCATTTTGCAACTAAGCATACGTAATCATGTAAAAATGTCTCAAGGGAAGGGGATGCTTCCTCTGCATAGGACCCCTCGTTAGGCCAAAAAATCTATCACTGAAGGGTCATCAAGATGATGAAATTGAAACTTGGTGTCACTAAGGAAAAAACTGTTTAAATACCAGGAACCGCAGTGACACAGTAGTGATTCAAAGTATGCTGAAAATAATTGTAGAAATTGCAAATCGGTGTCACAAAGGAAACAAATTTAAATACCTGGGACTAGTGATACAGTATTGATTCAAGTATGCTGAAAATAATTGTAACTGTTGCATTAGTTGATATTGAAGCTTTTATAGAGACAGTCTCACATATTTTTTGCCATAAAACTATAGTATACTCATTAAATACCTGCCCTACACGTATTGTTTTGTTAAATTGTCATTTTACACCAGCCTGTCTTTCTTTCAATGATTCAATCAGTAAACGATGCCTGCTTTTAATAATATATGAAATAATTCCTACATCTGGGTGTATTAGTATGATGGATAATTTACAATGAATTCACTAAGACCTTTTAAGCTTATTTTAATGAACCACTAAACCTTTTCAATTTCATTGAACGTTTGATTGACAGGTTTTGATGTTCAGTTGTTAATGTTGTTTGTTTTTGTTCTCAATCGTGACTATTTCCGTTTGAGTTATGAACTAAGCTGGTGGTATTAGACATTGCTTTGATTAGAAGGTTTACTCCGCCAAGGCCACAGGTCTGTCTTATATAAAAGTGAAAACGCCTGATCATTTTCTAACAAATGCAACGGTGCAAATTTCTCTACAGAACAGCCTCCCACAAATGAGGTTAACAGACACGTCTCTTCAATCCAAAATTTGGCCAATTCTGCATGTTTTCTATCAATTTCATACCAGCAATAAATACAGTTATGGCTTTTGAAATCAGTCCAGCACAACAGGTACCATGTGTTGGAAAAAAAAATTGATTTGAAATGTTAAGAATTAACTACTCGTTATAGTATCCTTGTATCAACTTGGGCCTTAAAACCACAGGCATGATTGCTTTCAGTTGTGCAGATGACAAAGGGCATTGTGTAATTAGTGTCAACTTTCTTAGGTCCCATGAATTGATTACCAGTGAAAAAGAAATGGTGACCTTGGTGGCAACAACCTTGTTTCAAAGACTATCTCTCTTTCATTGAATATCATTCACACTAACACATCCCTGGTGTGAGGTTAAATTTGCTAACCATGCTTGCAAGATATTCTTGAATGATAATGAGAGCTGTCTGACCCACTGCCTTTTATCAATCAAGTGTCTTAAAGCACAAATATTGTATTCATGGTGCTGTAAATGAGCAGGTGTTAAATTTATGATGTAATTGTGTAGAGAATTTCAAGTCATGAATCAAATAGTTTATCTAGGGTTGGTCACCGCCATAAGGTTTTAGTGATCATGTATCTAGCTATATGACCCATCTATGAAACTCTGCAGTTACTGAATTCCATAAACATGTCTCAAAAATAAAGTGAAATGTTATATACTTTATATCTATTTTGTTATTATTTTCAACAATTGTCTTAAAGAATATCAAAGTTTTAAGAGAAGCATTCCTTGGTTTGAAGATAATAGTAATCATGATGGTGTAAGTTTGTGTTCATGTCCGTTTGTTTTGCTATCTGACCGAGGACTTGAACAAAAGAATTTCAGTTCCTCGGTTGTGATTTCTAAAGAATCACCACGTCCTCTGAAGAATTCTATTGTATGGGGTATTGTTAAGGTTAGGGTACGTGGATTTGAACAATGGAAAATACAATGGGGTCCTCGGTCTGAATGTAATACAAACATGTGTGTTTGCATCTGTGTGTAAGTTAGATCCTTTATAAACAAGATAACTTAAAAATGTACTGTTGGCTGAATGCGATGCTTGGTATGTGGCTTCGTCTCAGAGAATGAAAAAACCCTATTGAAAATGGTGGTAAATTATTGCACGTCATCATGATTACATTTAAGTTCAAAAATTGAAAAAACTAAAAAAGAAGAAGCAATTTATCTGTGTTCAACCAACACTTTAATACAGAGAGTGCTGTTGACAAGCATCATGGTGTGTGTAGAAACACTGTTATTCTTTTACAGTCTTAATAACATAATTATAAGTTCCTTAATTAGTATTATGTAGAGTAATCTATCTGTAAAGCATATATACACACAGTTGCTAAATGTCAAGTACATTCTGAAATTCAGCGGATAAATTGTGTCCATTCTTACATTTGGAAAGAATATTTAAATATGATATTTAAGAACAAGACTGGCTAGGTGATGTTAACAGTAACTCTCAATGCAAAGTTTACAGAAGGTACAAAGAGAAACTTGAGTTTGCAACTTATGTGACTAATTTAAATTTCCCCCAAATTCCTCTATGTAAATAGTGAACTCCCTATCGTACAAGGAAGGTTCACAAACATTGATTTCCATGAAAGATTGTGTGACTTATGTGACCAAATTTCTTTAGGAGAAGAATTTCCTTACATTTTTTACTGTCCTCACTTTTCAGCCAATAGGATGGAGTTCTTTAAACCATATTTTCGGAAAAGACCCAGTTCTATCAAAATTAAGCATTTGTTTAAATCATCAGATAAAAATGTCCCTGTAAATCTAATTAAATTTTGTAGTAAAATTCTAAAAACTTTTGTCCCTTAAGGAAGTTTGTTTCTCTTAACAATCTCTGGTTCCATGTACACTTGAGACTTTCCCAAAGTCTCCCCCACCCCCCCCCCATCCATCCCTCTCTCTTCTCTCTACAACTATTCATTACAAATCGTTGTTATGTTCATTTTGTTAATCTCTGCATTATTATTGAAATGTAACGTGTAAATGTCTCTTATTCATCACCAAGGTGATGTTGAGAACTGAGATAAGGACAAACTATATAGGCCAAGAGCCTGTCACATATGATTTCACCCCATTTAGCCCAGAAGGTTTGACCCCTTAAAGTTACTAAGACCATCTAGGTCATTCACAAAAAA
>KN892636.1:4485-17017 GCA_000934455.1 Apostichopus parvimensis
TCGACCGGGACACCTTATTTTTTCTTTTCTTTTCTTTTTAATTTTCACTTGCTCGATTTCTGCGCATGGGCCAAACTTTTGGCCAAGCAGTACACCATCGTGAAATTGTATGAACATTTAGTTCACAGTATGTACCGCGGCAACAACAGATTTGTTTACAACGCCGAGATTGAATGCATATTTTTGAAGCTATAAAAAGTTTACCACTGTTCTTGTCCAAAGCTAACCAGTCAATGCATCCAATAGCTCATCATGTCGCAAACGACAATACCTTTGTTACACCCACAGATCGTCGTGAAGTTGTCGATGCGTTCCTACAACGTCTTTACCAATCACGACAAGTCGATGACATATACGAACGTGCACAAATGGCGTTCAAAAGCTGTGATGAACTCAATCTCATGACAGATGACTGTAGTGGCAATGGACAATGTATCAAACTGAGCAAGGGTTGGTTCCGTTGTAAATGCCAGCGTAAATACTACGGGCCCAAATGTAGCAGTAAGTCAGACTCATTGTTATCAACCAAAATATAGTCGGTGTGTGATATGTTTGTAGGTTTGGCGGCGACGGGACGCCTTCTGTTTCACATACATAGAACCTACTGATATTTAAGAAATATCCACCACGAAATGCTGATGTCGGACTTTGAAACATTTATACTGACATTGACCTGAACACTGAGTATTTCGTATCTTGATATATATTCTCAAATTGTGAAACGTATGGCACCGCCTATGAAAACCAAAATTCTTTCTCAGTTTGATTTTGAAAACAATGTTGATATTTTCTCTTGACTGTGATGCTGATTTTGAAAATTGTCACTAGTTGTCGTCTAGTCTATTTCTAAGATAGGCCAGTACTGACATTGAAACAATAATTACTGATTTAAATATTTGTCTGTTAATGTAGCATTGTAACTTGCTGGTATTTTCTTTGAAGTACTGATATGTCTTCTAACATTGTGTAACAAATGGCGCTCCGTATAAGGGTGGGAGGGAGAGGGGGTAGGGGAGGGGGAGGGATAAGCATATTCAGCAATGCCAATTGAAGACGTTTTGGATATATAGCTGACGTTTGTCTCCTCAGGTATAGGCCTGTAATACATACATCGTAATGACATTAGAGCTTATCCAGTGGGCCACGAGGAGGGGTTAGGGGAGGTCATGAGGTGTATGTTACACAAAATCATCAATTGTTGGTTTTAGATAAATGGGCATATCGACAAAATGGAATGATGTAATAACTGCCAGTTATGTAATATAAGGTTTGCATGCTACCTAATGTAATATACAGAGAGGAATTAAGTATATAACAAAACATATTCGAATGTTTGAACTAAATGAGACAAAGTGTCTGTTTATGTTCAGTTTGTCTTTCTCCCTTTTTTCTTTAACAGGAAAAATGTAACAACGAAGACTACACACGGTCAAAAGCTTCGTGACGTCATGATCCTGATTTTACTCATACAGAAAGGGAAATCAACCATTGGCGTGGACGTAGAATGCATTTTTAAAATTGCAGGACCAAAGGGTCGCTTAAAGTAGCATTAACATTATTAATGGAAATTGATTACAGGACAGGTGATGGGAAAAATAGAGTTTTGTCTCGCTAAAAGCTACAACTTTTTATAATACAACTGCTATTTAATACAACTGGCAGCTTGATTCGAGGGATGATATGCAATCCTTTTCCGTTATTCATTATGAACATCAATTATGTCTTCGTGATTTCTCCATATTTACTACGCATAAATTGAGTGGTCTCATCTCACCCTGGCCCGTTTCCCAGCTGTGACACGGGTTGCCATGGACATCTCCCCGTGCAGGCCATTGTGTCTACCCAACCCCCACCCCGCCGTTCCCCACACCCACCCATTTCCATTTTCCAAAAGTGACAAAAAAAGTTGTGCTGCCCATGTTTATTTACTTGTAACAATGGTACAGCTACAGTATCGCGTTGATGGTCCTATAGTGTTTTGTACAACTGTATAGTACATATATTACATAGTACATAGTGCAAACTATATATAGTATACATAGTGTATAGTACCGGTACATAGTACAAACTATACAGTATATAGTAAATAGTACATAGTGTACAGCACATAGTACAAACAATATACTACCAAGCCAAAAATCATATAAATTTTAGAATATTTCATAGGTGACACACCATTTGGATTTGTTTGACAGCACTGACGTATAGTGCCATAGTAGTTTGAACGTCACAATTTGCAGGACGCAAATATTGTGCCCCTCCTTGAATTGTTGGTTCCCCCAACACAGTATTCATCGCTACCGGTCTCCTCCTCCACCACGACCACAACCCTCCCTCTACCCACCCATAAAACAGTTATGGATAATATAGTTATGTCATGTCCAAGATCTGACGGTATCCCGTATACATCGTCACTGACTATTAGATTTGACTCAACGGTAGACGAGCATCTTGGCTTCCACAGATATTCTACTTAGAACTATATATAGGCCTAGGCATCTTTCCATGCACTTCCTATAGCCAGTATTCTGTAGGGAGTCTGCGATACCTTTGTGGTTTCAAAAAGTCGCAGATATGGGGTGCGGGTTGGGGGTTCATGGGGAGGTGGGCAGGTGGAAAGGTGTAAAGGTGGGGAGGATTATAGCTCACCAGATAATGCCAAAAACGACAGCAAACTTGATCCGTATATTCAAAGTAGCTGAAGTTAACAACCGCTATTAGGAAAGTGTTCTATGGTTATAACCAATGGCGTATCAAGGAGCGATAGGGCCCAGTGCCACAATAGAAATGGGTCTCCAAAGGAGATTCCACATTCAGCGAACAACGGCGGGCCCCGGTAGTTCGCACGGACCTAGTTACGCCACTGGTTCTAGTAACATACATTTGGAACGCCAATAGAGTGAAAAGAAACTAATTTGGCGACACAATTTAAAATATTCACAACACTAGCAGAGGTATGTCGGGCAAATCGTGGAGGACGCGGACCTCATCCGCCCACATGGATATTGTTCACTATGGATATTGTCTCGGTTGAGACATTAGCGCAAAATAAAAATAAAAAAGTCAATAAGTCAATGAACAATTATATATGTTTCTGAGCCTATAGTAAGACGTATACGGTACAATTAAAATTTCCCACAAGATGGCAACATTTCCAAGTGTAACTTTATTTAAGAACAAAAATTTTACACCAATGCAAAAATTTCATGTAACGACATTCCAAAGTACTCATATATCTAGTCCTGTAAAAGGCTAACTTGTAACATGAATATTTTCCATTACTACTTAATTGGAGGGGCGAATAGGAAGGGGAACGTCGGAGATCGGGGTTCACGTTCAAGTTAAAAAAAAACCACATAGATAAGAATCTAAAGAGAACAGCGATTTGCTAACACGATCTCCACACAGTGATAGACCGAATATAAAGCTCGATATTCCCATTATGAGAAAAGGATGAACCAAAGGAAACTGACTAAACAACCAAATTAAAGTACACCAAGCCATCGATAAACGATTGCGCGAACTAAATGGAAAATCGCCCCCCCCCCCCCATTGAACGTTTTCCTCGTAAATCAAAACGAACATTGGGACAGATTGAAAACGAACATTGGGACAGAATTGGAACGAACAATGGGCATAACCAAAACGAATAGAGGGCGATATGCTAAGCACGCCTCGTAGATAATTATAGGAATGCATTCAGCACACGGCAACGGTACAGCTCGAACCGGATCTTGCTGCATATGAATTTTGTGTCCTAGCGTCATATCAGGGAGCTGCTACTCTAACAGGGAGCTGCTACTCTAAGAGTAGCAGCTCCCTGTTAGAGTAGCAGCTCCCTGGTCATATATCATCAGGCCCATATGTAGTTGGTCACGGTGACTAGGCCTGTAAAATGAGAATCAGTATGGCAGTGTCCTCGCGTTCCGAATTTCAAACTATCAGTAATAACACTCGCAGAATCAGTTTGTAAAACCATGGAGGTAAAACTGTTTTTACCTCCATGGTAAAACTTAAAGGAAAGGATATATCGATAGTAATATCGATATTAGAGGGTGAATTAAGGCACAGAAGGAATGATTCGTCCAACGTGGATTTGGCATTGTACCGTCTCGGGTAGTATTACTAGAAACGTGGGGCCTTGTAAGCTGAGTATCACCCTCAACTGACTGCCCTAGAGTGGTTAATGCAGTACTGCATAAAGCTGAAGCCTGGCACACCCAGTTCACGGACCGTGTTTAAAGCACTGTGCCGCGTGGTTGGACCAGGGAACTCCCTGTAACAACTGCCTGGTTGAACCATGGATGTTTTTACCTCCATGGTTGAACCAGGGAGCTGCTACTCTAACGTTAGAGTAGCAGCTCCCTGGTTGAACAGAATATGACGTAACTACATTTCGTAATATAACACGGTCAAGGAAAACCAAAACAGCGCCATCTGCTCTTTTAGTTCATAAGCGCTCGTTCGTTTGGCGTGAGCGTTTGTTTTGATTTAGTGTGAATGTTCTTTTACTTCAGTTACAATACATCTTTGTTTTTATGGTGGCGCTTGATCTGTTTTTTTCTGACAAGTGGATCAATTTTGACTTCCCGGTGCTCCTTGTTTATCCTTCTGTTGAATGTGTTTGATATGTTTCGCTACAAGATTGTCTTCTTTAATCAGTTCTATGTTACCAATGCTTTGCGACCGACCGTTTCGTATAGTAGATGACTGTTTTCCTTGTGATTCCTTGGTGTACGTATACACTGTAAAGTTTTCAGATTTCTTCTATTCAATTTGTTGCAATTGATCCTGTGAGGGAAGGTGGCGTAATCCATATTCATAAACGCTCCCCGTAACAACTTTTCTGACCTGTGACCCGAAAATTTGCCTGTATCTACGCGCAATGCATAGAAAAATATTGTCGATCTGTAATATCACTCACTAAAACAGTGGTCCCTATTGCTCTGATGTGGAGCATCCCTTCAGTTTAAGCTATCGTTAGCTTTGCTTCCGCACACACGCCGTCTAACCACTGTAAGAATAACTCGTATCTTGAACTTCTCAATCACTATTATTTTTATGCATTTTTGAAGTAACAATCGACTTAGAGATCTGAGAGCTGTAAAGTTACCTGGGCTAACGAATCCGTCCGGTGGGTTGTACCACCGTCCTCTTTTACGTCCTCTTTTACGCCCTCTCTTATGTGCTTTTATTTACTTTACTTATGGCTTTCATACCCAGTAATGGCTTTCATGCCCTATATAACCCCAATAAATTGGAGCAGAACAAGCCACAGGTTTTGACTCTTCTTTTGTGTCGCATGTATGGCATCACAATCCCTTCATTATTTTTATTTCTCGTTTTAAGTGTGCCTTTCACAATTTTTACATTAGTATTTTCCAGTGGCGTAGGAAGGTAGCCTACTTTTGAGTGGGGGGCTGAAGACTGATGTCCGGCCTGGGGGAGGGGTCTAAGGGGAGGGAATTTTTTTGCATTTCCAGGTGGCCTCAGATGCATTTTGGTGCAATATAGCACACTTCAACACCCACTCCATTTTGTAAATAATTTTGCATTTTCACCTGGCCTTAGATGCAATTTGGTGCTCCAAATGAGATTTTTTTTCTCATTTGGAAATGAAAAAGGGGTTTTCTGACTTGCGGAGCGGGGGGGGGGGCGGAATGATACTTCCGCCCCCCCATGTTTTTCACTGGGGGCTGGCGCCCCCCAGCACCCCCGGTTCCTACGCCCTTGGTATTTTCACATATGTTTCTTTCATTTTGTATTTTTCTTCTTTTTCATTTTTCATTCATGTTTATTTGTTCCATCGTTGTATTTGTTGCCCAATCGGCCACCCATACAGTTCCTGACACCAGGAAGTAAAACTGTTTATACCATTTCTATGGGGTTTAATTATAGCTATTGTTTGCCGCCAAGTTCAACTTCTGTCATACTGTCCTGGTACTTTCTGTTTCGTTTTGGAATACTCTTAACACTGAATTTTTGTCCAACGCCGAGGCTACAAGCTGCACTGAAAATTGTGCCCGAAGAAACGAGCTCGTAGTAGTAGTCTAATTCACAATAAATTACACATTTTAGTTTTCTCAAGTTGCGCATGTGCCTGCGGACCTGGAACTTAAGGTTAGCCATAACGATGGTGTACTTTTGTAGTACTAGTAGTACTACTGATACTAGTGATAGTCCTAAGTTAGGCTATGCCTAAGTTAGGCCACGAGAACGTGAACGAAGACAACGAGAACGTATGTCACCTAGCCATGCAGTGCTCAGTAGGCATATGTTTTATACAGTAGGCCTTCTAAGAAAGTCAACCAAGATAAAGCTTTGGCACGAAAATTAAACAGCATAAATTGAGCCACTCCCAACCCGTTCTCTTAGCTAACTACACCATGGTGGATTAACCCATTCTGCTACTGTAGGCACCAATAATGCACTAACCCAACATAGCCTACAGAAATAGAATGTCACATGCGTACATTTGACATAACATCGTCATAATCATGATCCCATACTCCATAGCCTAGTCAGTCATCTAGACTGACTAGGCTATGGAGTATGGGATCATGATTATGACGATGTTATGTCAAATGTACGCATGTGACATTCTATTTCTGTAGGCTATGTTGGGTTAGTGCATTATTGGTGCCTACAGTAGCAGAATGGGTTAATCCACCATGGTGTAGTTAGCTGAGTCCAATCTTTAGTCTAATTGTGATAATATTCCACTTACTTCTGTGTGAATAGGCACCACCTATACCTGTATGGTGCTCCAAAGAAATTCAAATTGTCAGGTCACAGGATGTCACTCAGTTCATCAGCCTAACTGCGGCTTTCCACTTCAAATTTATTTTCTCCCATGTACTGTACATGCTTAGTTCAACTTAACCTTCCCTAGTAATAGCTTGTCCAGTTAGAACAAACATCGGCCTAGTGTGAGAGTTACAGAATGATACTGGACAACAGCCATATTTATCTTCATTTTTGGGGTTTTACCCTGTCATGACATTCATTTTTGTGTCTGAGTGGCTTTGTAATGCCCAGAGTGTGGTTGTAGTGTCATTCCTCAATGTACCTTCTTTCCCCTGAAGTGACAGTGAAACAGAATAATGCATACTTTGTCAGAAGCTATTCCTGTCTCAAACCTAGTCCTAACCTTTTAATTCTATTGATACTCCCAACATGTTTGTATAAACTGCCTTTAAAGTGACCTTAAAGTTTAACAAATAAATGACTTTTAAATTCCTTTCTATACACAGTTAGCTCGATAAAAAGGTCAAACCGGCGTATGCAAAGCAAAGATGGAGAAGGTTAACCAAGTGATCACAAAAGAGACATTTTACAGTGGCCATAATGGAACCAGTGAGTTTGAAAACTATGTTTTGATGGGTGCTTATCCAAGCTCGCTACTGCTCTTCTCGCTACTCCACCTGGTGTTTCCAATATCGTCGTATCGGAAAACATTTTGGTAGGTCGAAGGGAATGTACAATAGGACAACTGTTGTACAGACCCATTTGTTCTATTATGCATGAAGTCACTTTTAATGACCTGACAGTCATAAGTCTTCAAGTCTTCCTGCAAAAACAATTCTTTTTCAGATATTTATCATGACATAAAAGTAAGTTGTTCCTCATAAAGGTATTAGAGGTCATGCTTACTCCTAACAGTTGTTGACCAGATGAAAGGTAAGATCTACTTTGATGTAAGTCACGGCAAGTTTTTACGTATTTAAAAAAAAAAAAATGTACAGATAGCAACGATAACAAAGAATGTCCATTATGGAGATGTGTATCATTTAAAAGTAAGGTGATCCTCATTAAAGTATTAGAGGTCATGCTTACTCCTAACAGTTGCTGACCAGATGAAAGGTAAGATCTACTTTGATGTAAGTCACGGCAAGTTTTTACGTATTTAAAAAAAAAAAAATGTACAGATAGCAACGATAACAAAGAATGTCCATTATGGAGATGTGTATCATTTAAAAGTAAGGTGATCCTCATTAATGTATTAGAGGTCATGCTTACTCCTAACAGTTGTTGACCAGATGAAAGGTAAGATCTATTTTGATGTAAGTCACGGCAAGTCACTCATTTAAAAAAAAATGTACAGATAGCAATAATAACAAAGAATGTCCACTATGTACACCGTAGGAGAGATGTGTATCATTTATCATTTTGGGTTGTATGAGTTGTTATGGAATTTGAATTTGATGTAAACAATAAGGTCCAATGCACGAATTCAGGAGCTGCTTTTTCGTCTAAGCTTGACACACTTTCACACCATTGTTGCAAAAGTTGATGATTTGTGAACCATGAAAATTACGTTAGATTGGAGATTATGTCGGTAGCCAAGGACAGTTGGGATATAAGTAACATATTAGAAAGGTATTATTGTTTTATTCATAAACATACGTTTAGATATTGTGTCAAACTTTGAAACTTAAAACTAAATGCTGACAAAATTGTGAAAAAGACAGGTAGATATATGATTGAGTTGCTTCCTGCACAGAAAATTGCACACATATATCGTATGCATTTACAACTCATGAGTTAGAGTTCACATTCAGAGCACTCCTCAGCTGAGATAAAGTACAGTAGAATACATTGCAAATAAAACCTGTGGAAAAACGTTGCAGAGAGATACTATTGCACTGGCTACTCAAGGTTGGTGTATTTTAGTGTTTTTTTTCCCTCTTCTTTTCGTGTAGGACACCATTTGTCTGGGACTTCCTGTTACTGGTAACTCCAGTTATACTGGCCTGCACTATCCTCAGTGATCATGCTTTGGTTCTTTTGCTTGTGCAGTTAGCCACATCTCTTGTTCTAATTCTTGCTGTGACACTTCAAGATGGCAACTCCAAACTCTTCCATTACATGAGGACTTTTAAGCATCAAGTCGTTGAAATCGATAGCCACAGGCATTTCCTCACCCACTTCAGGGTGTGTATCAATATCGCTACAGTAATATGCATCCTAGCTGTGGATTTCAAGGTCTTCCCTCGCCGTTTCGCAAAGGCAGAGACCTATGGCAGAGGGTTCATGGATCTGGGTGTTGGGCTGTTCATGATAGGTAATGCTGTTGTTGCACCAGAGGCTAGAGGAAAAGCTTCCTCCATGCATCGTAAGAGGTGAGTATTATATGTAGTTGTTTGTAGGAGACACAGTGGGAAGTAGCTTAGTGACTTAACTTACATTCAGGCGCATAGCGAGGAATTTGCCAAGGGAGGGGCAAAACATGTAGGCAAATTATCAGAGCCGTAGATTCGGCATTGGAAACTATCTAAGCGTAGCGCCACCACGAGCTGGCGCGAAGCGTTAAAGAAAATTTTGGCTTAAATGCCTCCCAGATCACTGGAAATGGTACTTCCCAGGCCTTGCAAGTTGCATCTAAGCATTTTCTATTTGAAATTACTAGCGATATCATAAAAACTTTTAAAAAATTGGCTCAGGGGGGGGGGTTTGGTCGCCCCCTTCGCCTTCCCCTTGGCTACGCGCCTGCTTACATTTGTAGCAGGTAACTACTGAACCAGGAGCATTTCATTATAAACTTGCAATCATACTTGCGTTGCTTCTTGAGATTGCCCTTCCCGACTTATGCATAACTCACTGCAACAATTCTCCAGCATTTTGTATTGGCTGAATGTCCCTTCAAGCTGTATGTGTTTTTTGCCCCATGCTCTTGATGTGAAAAAGATTAACTTTGTGAATTTTGTTTTCATTTTACAGAACCTTGGTTTCGGCTGTGACTGATATACTTCATACAGTAATTTCTTGCAGCCCTCTTCTGCTCTTGGGCATAGGGAGACTTCTCTCTGTCAAGACCGTAGACTATCACGAGCACGTCTCAGAATATGGCGTTCATTGGAATTTCTTCTTTACACTTGCTGCTGTGAGAGTAAGTCAACTATTGAATTGTTTCGTGGTCTAAAGTCTTATGTTGGTTTTCTTTTATATTAAATTGGTCTAAATTAGTTTTATTATTAAACTTGCAATCTTCAGTTTTGGTGTCCCAATGTATTATCAGGACCAAGTATATTTGACAAGTGTATTTGAGAAGTTGAGCAATTTCATAATTGGTGAGCCTGGTATCCACTCTATGTGTAAGTGAAAGGTCTGATTAAAGGAATTTTTTTAAAAATGGGATCCAGTCCTTTCAGATATCATATTTTGTCTTTGTATCTCCCTAAGCCTTGCCCTGTGATGAATTTTAGTTTCTGTGATATAGTGCTTGAACTGTTGGCCCATCCTGCCAGATAATTCAAATCTAACACTGACTTACGTCGAGACGTGACATCATTAGTTAGACTCGATCAGATCTCACTCTAAGCTTGGCCTTGATACAATTTACACAGGAATGTATACAGACTATGCGTACAGCTGTGATTAAAAAGAATCTCTCAAATAACAATATCTGAACAACATATTATAAAGAAGAACTACTGAAGTTAGGGAATTCTGGAACGTTTTAACCCTCCAAAAGATTACTAACTTGCAACTTCACCTGGAAATTTCCATCTAAATCACTATTTTACTTTCAGAAATTTGAACTTTCCTCGCTACAGTATAGTTTGCTAATGATTGCGTCCCTGCTGCCCCCGAAACCAAGTGCAGCGATGACGTCACAGCGCTCTCTGTTCAAAATAATAAGATTAAGTTGGCAGGAGATTACAAAATTCACTTCTCCTGAATCATAGGATGAAAAGTCCCCGAAACTAGGACTGTGGTGATGAGAGTATTTTCAAATACCCAATAGACTGCCACTAAAACATTCCTTTAACATTGTTTGGATCATTGCGTTAGTATACTGTTAGAGCTGCACTTTCTGTTGTTAAATTGACACTATTTCAAAGACTTGCAGTGTTGTTAGTGGTGTTTGCGGCATTTTACTAATTAACTGCTTTTCTAAACACCTGAATAATGCATTGAGCAACCAAATACAAAAAGTGAGTCATTAATGTGTTTCAGATAGTGCTATGGGTACTTCTTGTTTCAAAGCAATATCATAATCCCTGAGAATTTAATATTTGGTCTATAAACATATCATATATTTGCACATTAGGTACATATCCTGTGAAAATATTATGACTTCTGTGGATGAGGTTATTATTGTAGACAAGGTAAATATTCTGTAGACTATATGATGGTTAATGCAAAAGCCATGAACGTATTTACTTCTCGAATGTTCTCACAAAAGAAAACAACATCAATTGGTAAATTGCTTGATGCTTAGTTCTTTGTCTTACATTACTCTTGCAGATTCTGGTAACAATCGTCTTCACCGTTATTCCTGTATCACTGAGTGGAGCATTGGCCATTATCTTAACAGTGTGCTATCAGTACCTACTGAATATGCATGGACTGAAGGAGTATGTCCTCCATGGCAGTGATGGTAAAGGATCCAGGAGTGGTATTCTTGAAGCTAACAGAGAAGGCATTTACTCTTGTCTAGGATACTCGGCTATCTACTTAGCTGGAGTTTCCATTGGCAGCTTTGTGTTTCAGAAAAGGTAATTTGTCACAAACATTCCTCCCATCTTCCTTTCCCTCTGATGCCTACATCCTCCCCTTTTCTCCATTTCTTTGTCCTCACACTGTAGAAAGAAAGCATGACAAGCTTAGAAAGCTTTGGAAGTATCAATTTAAAAAAAAAAAAATCTAGTTTCACTCAGACTGATATGTTGATCTATAAAAACTTCAAGCAACGAGGGAATGATTTTTATTTTTCTTTGAAAAAATCTAAACTCACTTGCAGTGAGTGTTATCATTGACAATTATAAGGTAGTGGTTCTCATATTTGGTATACTGGTGCTGTGGCCGAGCGTGAAAGGCGGTGGCATATGATTGAAGCAGTGAGGCTTTGCAATTGGGAGGTTCTGGGTTCGATACCCGGCTAGGTCATAGTAAGGTGGGTTTTTCATCCAAGAGCAAGAGCATTTTTTTGCTGCTAAACATTTTTCAATTTGGCAAGTGTCTTAGTGTTTAGTCTAACCTAGGGATATACAAGTACTTTCCCATCCTCCACCCACCCCTACCCCCCACCCAATCCCTTCAAGGCCCTCTAGGGGCAAACAAAACCATGTATGTTAGTGCATCAAAAAGAGTCAGTTTGCCTTAAATCAAATTGCTAGTATTGACCCCAAGTATGACAAAACATCAAAGAAAGGTCATTCATGTTCAAATTTAAATAGTGCATTTCACAGCCAATAGCAATGCATGTTCCCTCTATGAGACATTCTATTGCCCTCTGCTAATTCAAAACTCTCACGATGTCTAGGAGTAATATGGATGGTTAGATCAACTGCAGGGAAATACCTAAATTCCTTGAAAATATTTTAGTACATCCACAGTCAGAGCTGGGGGGGGGGGGGGGGTAGGAGGCAGTGATGGGAAGATACAGATGACCACCACCCGATTGCCATTAAAGGTTTGCAGTTACAAACCTAGGAGGTATGATGGGTTCATTGGAATTAACTGTAGGATTAATATTAATGGAGGTTTATTAAAATGTGCTGTTGATTAGCCTAACTAGCCATGGTTT
>KN892637.1:6018-17944 GCA_000934455.1 Apostichopus parvimensis
TCCGTATCACTGTTAAATCATTAGTTGAAAATTACCTTCTATAGAAGTGGCTTCATAGCACGGATGGCTGGTAGGTGAAGTAAATACTGTTAATAGTCGCACGTATTTATCACAAAACGCTATACTTCATAATTGAAGATACATTCTTGATTTTCAATAAGTTAAGTTGACATGTACTATAGTTTGATTATTGTTACAATAAAGCGTCGCATAGTGGTTCAGTACTAATACATATGTAATTAGTACTGGTGAGCAGGACACAAAAAAACATGATTATAAACTGACAAGATAATGATTACAGGATAGGTACATATATATTGAGCCAAGGTACAATGAGGCAGAAAAAACAAGAAAAAAAGAAGATTAATCACTGCAAGTGAGTTGATTTATGCATATTGTCACTGCAACGACTATAGCTTTGTAATACTGTTCAGCCTTTGTGCACAACAAGAGAAAGTTGCTAATCCAAGGTAAGTTTTGGTTAAAAGTAGGGACCATATCATCACTATACGTAACTCAGTACACATATCAACGACAGTACCATTCAGTGGCGGAGCTAGGGGTATTGGTCAGAAGGGGCGAGAATAGTCTGTAGGGGCGCTTTCGACACTATCTAAGCGGAGCGCCACCACAGGTTGGCGCGGAGCGTACAGACTTTTTTTGAGTAAAGATACTCCCTAGATCGCCGGAAATGACCCTTTCCGGGCCTTGCTAATTTGCAGATAAACAAAGAGTAAATAGCCGTTAGAGCATTTTGTCAGAAAATTACACCAAAAAAACGTGACAAATGTCAATAGCTAGATGAGAGCGCAGTAAAAATGTCAATAATCGCGAATAAGTAAAAAGTGGTAAAAAGCTGATAAGGGCGGGACAATACCCATAGCAACGGAAAAAACAAAACTCATCAGGGCAATGCCGAATGTGTTACGTAACTTTGAAAATATCAGATAAGTAAGAAAAGTTGCAAAGTGACTAAAAACGGCAACTATGCAACAAATTCCTCCAACGATTGTATGCAACCAAAGATAGTAAGGACTTGCTATGAAAACAGGAACCTGGTCATCTTTAACATCCGTCAGACAAACCGTGATTGATCTTTCCGAAAGGGCGGTAGCCAAAGGAACGGTTTTGGTATGGATTCTGAACCATGATATCTTGAATTCAACGCCGAAAGTGCTCGCTAACTCCGACAGAACTTCATCTGTCGTTGAGTTGTCTTCTAACTTATACTCGATTGTTTCGAGTGAACACTTTTCTGTTTCACTCCATTCTTCGTGTCCACAAATGCGAATCAATTCGACATTCGACAAGTTACACGATTTCATCGATATCTCTCTGTAGAGTTCGTTGTAAAGATCATCTATCCACGACGTGTTTACTGGTGGGATCCTAAAACCCCGAGAAAGACGTTTGATCGCTGTCTCTTCATTCAGGCTAGCAGTTCTAAAATCATTGATTGAGTCCCAAGATAAGTCATCAGAAAACCCTTCAATGATTTCGTCGAAGAAGCACTTTTGAGCTTGATCGAGAAGGTTATCACAGCACGAGTTGAATAAATCATTAACGGTAATAAATATGAAGTCGCTGTAAGTACCGTTCTCGTTACATGAAGGTATCTGTGGTGTGTAGTGTTCACCAAGGTTCGAAAAATCAAAGATTCGATTCAAAACTCCTAAACCTGGCAGTGATTCATCTATTAAGAATGAATTACATGCCCAGGATAATGAGTCGTTCATTCCGTTACATCTTGCACAGTACTCATTCTTGTAAAAATCTCCATTATACCATCCTGGTGATGATGTGTTGGAGCAAATCTCTTTCTCGAGGTGGCCGCTAATTTCAGGGCATGTAGCAATCCAGTTGCCTTGGCAACTTCTCCATCTCAAAACTTGGTTCAGAAGACTTAGCTGATATGTCAGCTGACAATGCTCGGCCGAAATGTTAGCTACGTGATGCTGGTCTAAGGACAAACTTTCTGGAAAACTCGTGCAGGATTGGGTGATCTCCCAAAGTTCAATTTCAGATGGATGAATGCCATTGCAAACAGCACAGTGGTTATTCTTGTAAACGTTACCATATCTATCTGACACAGGTCGAAACAAGTTCACTTCAGTGAGGTCATCATTGGAAGGTTCAAACAGGCATAGTATTCCAATACCTTCAGGTACCATTTCTGGACACTTGCTCACCATCCACAGTACAGAGTTGCTGTTACCAGGCAGTCTGCGACATTGCATCAGTTCTTTTGGTGGAAAATCCACAAAGACTTCCGGATTGGCCGGCGCAGGTGCATCGAAGCAACAGTCGCCATAGTAATGGCACAGCTCATCGCATGCACATTGCGGCGAAAACTTAGAGCAGGTATGTGAAAAGCACGGGAACGCATTCAAACTTAGAAAACCTGCAACGAAAAATAAAAAGAGGTCAGTGATTGATGAAAACTCATGTATAATTCATGTACTATACCCATTTATACTCAAATGCTTTTCCAAGCAATAGTGTTACTCTGCCATATATTTCAGTTCACACCAATTCAAGATCCAGTTATTAGTCAATCAGTCCTCAGTTAAAACCAGAGCTCCATTTCGATGACGTTTGCATTTGAGCAAGCAACCTTCCTTCTTCGACAATTTTCCACCGTTCTTCAGAGTACGCCCTTTCTGTCTAAACTTGGTAAATAGCAGAAGGCAGCATGCCATGGTTAGGAACAGTGACGGAACAGTGGCCGTCGGAACAGTGGCCGTCGAAACAGACGTCACCAGGCGTAGGGGCTTCGTAGGGCAGGTCGATAGCGATGATAACACCAATACCCGTTTTGCAAAATATGCTGTTTCATTTCATATTCTTTGAAGTTGATTGCAAAATGGTGAAAGCAATAATGATGTGAATTTTGATTTATTTATATAAGAGTATTAAGCAGAATGATATTTGGCACTAACATCAAGTTACCATCAAGTCCTCGCGACTGTAGCTATGTTCTTTGATTAAGTGAATTTGCCAGGACGCAAAAGATTCTGAGTCCATCATTGCATAAGAATCTTATAAAGAGGCGTTGAGGAATGGTATGTCAAAAACAATCTTTTCATCCATGCCTTCTAACTTCGCCGTTTTCTAACTTCGCCTTTTATTTTGTCGCAAACGTTTGAATTTCTAGATCTTTCTGATACCAGTGTTATAGTTTATAAAATTAGAACACCTCAGCAACATATTACAGGATGCCCACATGTACACTTGTGGTATAGATTGAGCAATTAAGAAATGTTGTAAGAGAATCCAACGACACCGAAAGGAA
Source organism: Apostichopus parvimensis (assembly GCA_000934455.1). Lineage (NCBI taxonomy): Eukaryota > Metazoa > Echinodermata > Holothuroidea > Aspidochirotida > Stichopodidae > Apostichopus > Apostichopus parvimensis. Next base: position 9,311 of record KN892637.1, read on the forward strand.
GATGTAGATATCGTTATTTGGATATGGTGTTACTAGAATATTATTCTCACAATCTACGACAAAGTCGTATTAACGTAAGGATACTTTTTAAAGAAAAGATGAGACCATGGCACAAATATTCCTGACAGGGGTCAAGTTGTATTCGTTCACTGATATTAAATAATAACAATTGGTAATATTTGGAGAGTCTCATTCAAAAGGAAATAATTCAAAGAAGTAAGATTTCTTTCAACCTAATGGAAATCGAATTGATAACGATATATTTTCTTTAAATCTAAACAATTTTGTTATTTTCACATTCTATGGTTCGGAAATAATTTGGTCGGTCTTTTATGCAAAATTTCAGTACACGGATAGGGTTATACTTACCACCTTGTGACGTCACGTACTGAACATTGACGATGACACAAAGAATGGAAATCACAATGTACGCCATTCTTTTTCCGATAAACAGCGTGGCCATGTAAACGCAAAAACTCCGATTAGACTCATGTAGTATTTACTTGTTAAATTGCTTCAATGCATTACAGTATGCTAATCTTACAAGGAAATATATATTAGGCCTACGGTGTGATATTGGCATACATACATGTAGTTATGATATGCACATGTTCTGTCCCTCTTGATCATCCCCTCCCCCACCCCTTCTTCATGGAACATTTAACAGTATAAAAGTGAAAAATGTTTAATTGTCATACCTAAGTTTTACAAAAAGATTATATTCAAAGAAAGAGCCTGATATGACTGTATTTTGCAATAGTTTAGCGGAAATGAGTAGGTATATGTAAAACAATAAAACAAAACAATACTTTGCATTCTATAGTTGTTCAATTGTACATGGTATTAGATACACTAGCCTCGCGATCTCCGGGTACTTGTTAAAACTTAAGAAATGAAAACATACATATCATTCCTACACGATTACCACAATAGTGTATCGACTGAACCAAACAATACCCATTAGTTATGAAAACTATCTTATGAAAACAATAATTTACCTTCTTTTCAAAACGATGCTTCCAAAGGGAAATGCAACAGTCATCAAACTGCTCCGAATTATAGAACGACTTTTCAGCAAAGAAATTGATATTACCCTTTGAGTAGGGCACAAATTAAGTGCTCTCAGTAATCCGATCTTTTTGTTTGTTTTTCAATTGTTTATTGCTTTGTGCGGGTGGCTCTTCGTTATTAATTAATTAGTTAATGAATGGGTGAGAACCGAGTGTGAATGTCTGATATGATTGGTTATCGTACTTATAGATATGTAAATTACGTACCTTTTTGATTGGTGGAAAGTGAACATGTGACAAGTTAGTTTGCAGACTTTTTTCAACGATGTGTTCAGTCATGTTCTGCGGATTAGCGTGTGCTAAAGAGCTCCATTGATATGTACGCGAAGACTTAAGTCAATAATCACTATGGATCGTAAATAAATCATCGTTAAAATGGTTTGCTCGTTGAGCATTTGTTGTTGTACCTTGTCGTCGTGGTCCCTTGCTACGTCACCAGACATCAAAATAAAGCTTTATTGGCCAGAGTTTGGATCAAATAACAATTCCTAATACCGTAATTGTTTGCTGGTCAGTGTAATATTTTATTTAATATCATATTAATATCTCACCTCTTATCTTTTTTCCGACCTTACCTTATTTGCTAAGAAAAGAACGTCCGACCGCACGAAACACCCTTGAATTGTGTTGACAATACAGCCATAGGACATTATTTGGTCTACTTCATCTGATGTGTCAAGGAAAGTCAAATTTATCACACGAATGCTTCAAATTGGACTAGGAAAGTTCAGGCGTATGGAAATGCTATGTCAGAAGCACGAGATGGATGGCCTTTAGTTAAAGTTCATTTGGAATGTAACACGGAGAGGGGCTAGAGGGGCTATCATTAATGTGCGATGTCATAGTATCAACAGAAGATAACTTGCATGTAAGATACGTTTCATACGTCACACCTGTAACAAAAGGCTATAGGGTTGGAGGTATCAGCCGAATTATGCGTGGTCTTACACCAATGGACGTATGAGTAATGAATTATACGTGGTCTTACACCAATGGACGTAAGAGTTATGAATTATACGTGGTCTTACACCAATGGACGTAAGATTAATGAACCAAATATGAAGAAACAGAAAACAAAATCGATCTGTTTTCCTTTCTCGTGCTCAAATTGAATTTAATCGACATATGCAGACGAAATCGACATCGACATGATTGGAAACGAACTGTCATATGACAAAGAAATCAACGTATGTCGAATTAACTCGACAAGTCGGTTTCTCGTGCTCTCATTGGACGGCCATGGTCATATGATAACTTCTAGAGCTCTAATTGGAAGAAATAGACATTTGTCGAATAAAGTTGCATATGTCGGTTTCTCATGCTCAAAACATGAAATTGCGTCTCGTTAGAGTGTGCTCTTATTTGCTGGTCCCGTGTTCAACTATATAAAGTTTTAAAAAGTGAGTCCTGTCTATGGCTTTGCCTATAACTCCTAAAATAGCTTCCTTAGTAAGATTTAGAGATATATCCAGTCAATGCGTGAATGTTATATGGTTTGTTCCGCAACGTGCAGATGTATCTTGAAGATGTCACGTGGCCGGATGCTGTTACATGGTTTAGCGTTCTGCTGCCGTTTTTGTCTTGGATTCATTACAAGGAAAGACTAAGCAACTTCCCTATATAGTTTCATTGATAAATCGGTCATGAAGTAGTATGAATAACATCATCTAATGTAAGGAAATCTTTAATATATTCTTTTGATACGATCCTACTGAAAATTTAGCCCAATGGACGCTTTCAAGTTCTACAGATGAGACGGAGACAGAAACCAAAACAACTTGGTCAACAGTTAGCCCTAGCCCCCTTACATCAGTTAATCCTAGTCCCTTTACATCAATTAATCCCAGTCCACTTACATCAGTTAACCCCAGTCCCCTTACAACAGTTAACCCAAGTCCCCTTACATCAGTTAAACCCAGTCCCCTTACATCAGTTAACCCCAGTCCCCTTACATCAGTTAACCCTGGTCCCTAACATCAGTTAACCCTGTTCCCTAACATCAGTTAACCCGAGTCCCCTTACGTCAGTAAAATCCAGTCACCTTGCATCAGTTAACCCCAGTCCCCTTGCATCAGTTAACCCCAGTCTCCTTTGCATCAGTTAACCACAGTCCCCTTACATAAGTTACCCCAGTCCCTTAACAACAGTTAACCCCAGTTTCCTTGCATCAGTTAACCCGTCCCCTTACATCAGTTAACCCCAGTCCCCTTACATCAGTTACCCCGGTCCCTTACAACAGTTAACCCCAGTCCCCTTACATTAGTTAACCCCAGTCCCCATAAAACAGTAAACTCCAGTCCTCTTGCATCAGTTAACCCCAGTCTCCTTACATCAGTTAACCCCAGTCTCCTTACATCAGTTAACCACAGTCCCCTTATATCAAATAACCACAGTCGCCTTACATCGGTAACCCCAGTCCCCTTACATCAGTAAACTCCAGTTCCCTTACATCAGTTAACTCCAGTCTCCTGACATCAGTTAACCCCAGTCTCCTGACATCAGTTAACCCCAGTTCCTTTACATCAGTTAACCCCAGTCCCCTTACATCAGTTAACTCCAGTCCCCTTACATCAGTTAACCCCAGTCTCCTTACATCAGTTAACCCCAGTTCCCCTACATCGGTTAACCACGGTCCCCTTACATCAGTTAACCCCAGTCCCCTTACATCAGTTAACCACAGTCCCCTTACATCAGTTAACCCCAGTCCCCTGATATCAGTTAACCCCAGTCCCCTTTCATCAGTTGACCCCAATCCCCTTACATCAGTTAACCGCATTCCCGTTACATCATTTAACCCCAGTCCCTTAAATCAGCAAACTCTAGTCCCCTTGCTTCAGGTTACCCAAGTCCCCTTGCATCAGTTAACCCAGCCTCCTTACATCACTTAACCCCAGTCCCCTTACATCAGTTAACCCCAGCCTCCTTACATCACTTAACCCCAGTCCCCTTACATCAGTTAACCCCAGTCCCCTTACATCATCACGACTATAATCCTTCCATGATGACGTTATGTCAAGTCTGTATCAAGAATCCCGTTGAAGGGAATATTCACTATACGTGATCAGGTTAAAGGTTGGTAGGCGTCCAACTATATCACGATGTTGACGTGGCATTGCTGTCTGGAATCGATGAAGCTTCTTGCTTAATCCACTTGTTATTATCATTTATTTATTTTTGGGTGGGGTTTGCTAATGTCGATACACACAATTACGTATTGTAATGAAGGTGGGTTTTTCAAATGCTGAAATAAACATTCTAAACAGTATATATAGCATTGGTTTTAGCGTCAACCTTTTACCAGAAGAAAACAATGATAAATTAATATGGTTACAGAAAACGGAGCAATATTGTCCGAGATTTCTATCACGTTAGCTAAAGATGATAGTTTGGTTTTGTGTATCCTCTTGCACTTCTAGTATCATACCAATCCACAACTTCTGTCCATCTGAAAGAGACAACTTCTGTCCATCTGAAAGGGCCAACTTCTGTCCAACTGAAAGGGCCAACTTATGTCCATCTGAAAGGAAAACACTTCTGTCCATCTGGAAGGGATTACGTCTGTCCATCTGAAAGGGACAACGTCTGTCCATTTGAAAGGGCCAACTTCTGTCCATCTGAAAGGGACAACGTCAGTCCATCTGAAAGGGCCAACTTCTGTCCATCTGAAAGGGCAAACTTCTGTCCATCTGAAAGGGCCAACTTCTGTCCATCTGAAAGAGACAACTTCTGTCCATCTGAAATGGTGAACGACAAACTACTGAAACGAATAGGTCAGAAGTTTACAGATGTAACCATGCCTGATATAGTTGGATCGAGTCCTTCTCGCACCCGGCTGGTATATTCCACAAAATAACTTTTGTGACCGCAAACAACATATTGAAGACATTTTCAAATATTCATGGCCAGGATTTGGATCCATCCATGGGTACCTCTGTTATGAATTATGAAAACTTTTGACAAGAATATCAAACTTAAACCTATTGATTAATATTTGATGCAACATAAGCAGACAACAGAATGATTTCTCTGAGCTGAGAGTTTGGTGGACAAGATGATACATATCAAGTCAGACTCTGGCTTTATCAGAACTAATCATTGATTACAACTATTTAATGTCTGTCACATAAGAAAAGAGGAAACACATAGCCAGACAACAAAATGGTTACTCTGAGCTGGGAGTTTGGTGGACAAGATGATACATATCAAGTCAGACTCTGGCTTTATCAGAACTAATCATTGATTACAATTATTTAATGTCTGTCACATAAGAAAAGAGGAAACACATAGCCAGACAACACTATGGTTACTGTGAGCTGCGAGTTTGGTGGACAAGATGATACATATCAAGTCAGACTCTGACTTTCCCATAGGCAATCATTGATTACAACTGTTAAATGTCTGTCACATAAGAAAAGAGGAAATAAAGCAAATTCAATTCCTGGTCTTGTGTTATTATAGCTTGCAATGTTTCAAAATATCAAGCTGAGAGTACATTGCTGATTGGTTTGTTTATTTTACTTTCTCTATCGGGGTTTTCCCAGCGATTATTGTTTCCGTATCTAGGTGTCGAAACCTTCAGGTAAAGCTGGATACTGGTCACCAGGTGACCAGGTTGGCGTTCTTCTAGACGGTATAAAAGAGGAGGAAGTGAAGCGCGGAATGATTAAAATTGATTAAAATTGATAACACCCATGTGCACGTGGTAGTAAATCCCTACGTTCATCAGTATTGGCTGAGGTAAGGTGATGCTCGTGTGAGCGGGGACAAACATTATGTAAACATGAGCCGAGATATAAACAAGAGCTGTCCTCATGATAATGAAAAGCTTGGATCTGCTCTTGTGACCCATGGTCAGGTAGATTCATGTAACTTGGTTAACTGAAATGTGAAATAAAACCCATGACAAGGGGGGGGGGGTCACTTTTGGTTTGATGATATTCGTAAGCAATGCAGTAATGATGGCGTGTATGTGTGGGCGTGCGTATGTGAGGTGTGATGCCTTGGCTTATAAACATGATATCTCCAGAAGTTGCTTGAACTAGAAACTTGGTATGTAAGTATCACTTGGTAAGTAGATGATCCCTATTTTTTTTTATTTATGGAGGTCAAAGGTCATTTCGAGGTAAGCAGTGGTTGATGTCTGAAAACCTTGTAACACCATATCTCAAGAAGTGAAAGTTGCTTGAACTTCAAACTTGGTATGTAGGTATAGCTCTTGGCAGGTAGATGATCCCTATCGTTGTTCATGGAGGTTAAAAGTCATCCATGCGGGGGGGGGGGGGCGCATCTAGGTTAGCAATTGCTTGCCTACTGATTAATGTAGATCTATCTATTGATGTGTTCTTACTTCCTTCATTTTACAAAAAGTAAATTGGGTTAGGCTTATTCAACTATCTAATCCAGGCATATTTGTTATGATATTGTTAGGGTCAACGTTTGCCCTATCATTTGTGTAAAAGTAGAGGGCCTGACGTTTCGATCCTAGCAGGATCTTCTTCAGCCTGTGTAAAAGTAAGAGGGCCTGATGTTTTGATCCTAGCAGGATCTTCTCCAGCCTCTGAAGAGGATCCTGCTAGGATCGAAACGTCAGGCTCACTTACTTTTACACATTCTATTACACAGGCTCTTTAGTGGATAAGCAGTTAGCTAAGAGTTTTGTTTTATTGTGCCCTATCATTTACAAGATTTAGTTATTTTATATTATTTATTTTTCTGAGAGTGATAATGTGTTTAGTGATATTTTAGTAGTAAAACTTCTTCGAGGCAATGGGAACTGTGAGAATTGGGAGCTAGAAAACTTGGTCTGAACTACTATTGCACCTAGCCTAGGTTAAGTATCATGAACAGTTGCTGTACGCACTGTTGTATGCCATATACCAACCTGATCTTAAAATGATGAAAGTGGTTAGTGTGGATGTTATGATTTATCACCTGTCGATATATATATATATATATACAAATGTGTTTCTTTGAGTTTCCTTCATAGGATAGGCTGCGGCTTAAATCTGAGATAGAACCATCAGTGGCACCGGATATGTTATTTATTGTCGGAGAGCCTAACCCATCTGTGAAAGGTTTTTAATTTCATATTTTGTTTACTCTGCAGATGGTAATTATTTCATGTGGTGTTCATTCTGATACTGCAACTAGACGGTTGTTTCACTACAGGTTTCATCAAAATCAACCACATTTTCAATTTACGTCACGGTCCTGAAGAAAAATTGCGACAGAATTTTTCTAAGCTTTGAAAAATCACTTCTATCGAGACCATAGAGAAGACGGTGTTGAAACAAACAAAAGAAAATTTGATAGACTGCATTAAAACTTACATTTTTACAGACAAACTTGCTCTAATTTCGCAGATTTATAAAGGATCTTGTACAATATCTAGAAAGATGCTGACTCTGTGAACTATTCTGCTATATATCACTAAATTTTACGGATTCATGTTCCAATGTTGATTTTGAAAATACTTAATCAACAACTAGGTAATCTGCGTGCTTCAGAAGTCTTTTAACCAAGCATTTCAGTTTGTTAAATACAAAGTGTGAGTCTGTTCAGAACAAATTTCATAGCTTTTCCAGTACACGTTATATTAAAGATCCCAAATTTTAGCACTGTCAAGTAGGTTTTCTTATTGTTCTATACCCCCCCCCCCCCCCCGATATTGGAAGGCTTAATTTGACCAAACGATATCCCATTGTGCCTGAGCATTTCAATGGAAGTTCCACCAATTTGGCATTGACCATTAATCCAACTCATTTCTTTCTAGTGTACTGAGAGCTATACTAACAGCAGTAAAGCTTATTCCTAAGAGTAGCGATTGTACTCATTCAAAACAAAGTATGTGTTTACTAGAAGAATACTTTTGAGTTCGATAAGCATACAACTATGTAGTTTCAGTTTCATAATGCTATATTAGCTTTTTGTTTCACTGCTTCAGTTTCAATCCATTTTAAGCTTTTATCTTAATCTCTTTCATGCAACTCTCTTTCATGCACGCAACAATTTTCTCTCCTCGGAAGATTCTAGCTCCCAGGATCACAAATTACTTTCCCAACAGATAGCAGCTTTCGTTGGATACATAATTTCACTTTCAACAACAAACTTTTCACCATGTATCCAAACTGTAACCTTGTAAATTAATGGAAAACGTAAATGTTTGACCCATAGACAACACAGATTTTATCTTGACATAACTATTTACTTGCTGACATATACAAGTTTACAACAATAAACAGGAATTAAACTGTTTTTATACACACCTTGGGTGTGAATTAACAGTGGCTGTTTCACACTGATGAAAAAACCATGGAAACTGATTTATATATTTTTTTTTGTAAAAATACAGAGAAATGTATTACAGTGTACTGTACACAAGGGCGTAGGAACCGAGGGGCTGGAGGCGCCAGCCCCCAGTGAAAAATATGGTGGGGTGGAAGTATCATTCCGCCCCCCCCCCCCACTCCGCAAGTCAGAAAACCCCTTTTTCATTTCCAAATGAGAAAAAAATCTCATTTGGAGCACCAAATTGCATCTAAGGCCAGGTGAAAATGCAAAATTA
>KN892638.1:0-21301 GCA_000934455.1 Apostichopus parvimensis
AAACAAGTCTGACCCAATTACTTGCCACGGTCTAGTTGGGAGTTGTGGTTGTTCTAGTGGTTCTGAGGCCTGGGAATTACCATGTTCCTTGCAATGAACACACACTCTAACCATCTCCTCGATATCCTAATTGATATTAACCCAATAAACACATGTTTTGGCTCTAAGCTGACATTTTACAATTCCTTGGTGCCCAGAATGAATTTTTTCGAGTATTTCAGACTGCATAGTTGATGGAATAATTATTCTGTCACCTTTCATGGTAAGACCATTCTCGATCGTAAGTTCATCACTAAGTGACCAGTATTTATGGATCAGTTTTGGGGCTTCACGGCGCTTTGCAGGCCACCCATTTAATATGTCTTTCAAAACTTTTAATGTGAATTAACTCAACCTAGACAGTGCATCAGCTATAAGCATATCCTTTCCAGGTTTAAACTGAATCGTCATGTCATAACCTTGTAATCTTAATAATAACCTCTGTAATCTAGGTAATCTTCAATTTTATCATTTCAAGTGGCTTGTGGTCACTTTTGACAATGAAATATTTCCCATAAATATAGGTGTGAAACCTATCACATGCATGACCAACGGCCAGCATTTCACGTTCTATGTTGGCATACCTTTTTTCGGTTTCAGTTAGGGCTTTTGATGCAAAATAAACTGGTTTAGATTCTAGCAATAACACACATCCAATTCATTTCATGGATGCATCCACTTCAATGACACTTTCCTTATTGGGATCAAAATATGCCAAAATTACTTGCTTTCTAATTAGTTCCTTTATCTGGTTAAAGGATTGATTATGGGAGTTTGTCCAATGGAACTCCGTATCGGCCTTCAGTAAGGACCTTAATGGTGAAGAGCAAGTGGAAAGGTTTGGAACAAATTGTGACATGTACGTGGCTATACCCATAAATTCTTGAAGCTCTTTCTTCTTAATTGGGGCTTCAATTTTTTCTATAGCCTTAACCTTTTCAGGGTCTGGGTGCACACCTTGCGAGTCATAAATTGATCCAAAGAATTTAATACTTGGCTTCTTAATTTCACACTTCTCGTAATTGAACACAAGTCCCTTCTCTCTTGCCACTTTCATGAGCCTGTGGAGATTTTGATCATGTTCTTCCTCTCTTTTGCCATACACACCTATGTCATCAGAAATTCTAGATTTACCTGGACATAACTTAAAAATTTGATCCATCTTTGCCTGGAATATGTCCTGACTAACAGACAAGCCGAATGGCAGTCTTTTAAATCTATACCGTCCAAAAGGACTATTAAAAGTAATTAGGAAACTGGATTCTTTAACCAACATGATAGACCAATACCCATGTCTAGCATCCAATTTGGAGAATACGGTAATGTTGGAGTTTTATGGTAAGTACGGTTAATAGCAGAGTTTAAGTCTTTGGGGTCTAAGCATACACGCCACTTCCCATTAGCTTTTTCGGAGTACACTACACTAGAGACCCAATCAGTTGGCTCTGTTACAGATTCAATTACACCTAGTTTCTCCATGTCATCTAATTCTTTCTTTACATCCTCTATTATTGGTATTGGACATCTACGAGCAGCACGGATTACCGGTGGAACATCTGTGTTTATAACAATATGGTACTTTCCTTCTAATTTGCCAATCCCTTCAAATCTATCAGGGTATCATTTTCTTAAGTCATCTGCAGTGTCAATTTTAGTGGTATCAACAGACACTCCACAATGCAAGGTAACTAACTTCAATAATAGGGATGAGTTTAATCCCCAAATAGCTGGACCCTTGACATCAGCAACATAAAATTCACTTTCTATGGTTGTATTACGAAACTCGCACTTTAAGGTATGAGTACCGAAATGACGTACGACGCTGTCATTGTAAGCCATGACCATGGTTTCGATAGGTTTAGTAGATCTTGGCAGTGGATTGCCACTTTTATCAATACAATGAGGATACATTTGTCTAAATATACGCAATGGCAAAACGTTCCTTCGGCACCAGTATCAACTTTGACCTTTAGTGTGGCAGGCTGATCACCTATAACTATGTTCAGGTTCACAACAGCTTGATTTTCAGCTATTTTTTGAGGACCATTTATATTGTAAATATATACTGAGTCAAAACGAAGATTTTCGGCACCTCGGTTTAGACGAGAATCACTCTGGTTTACAGAATTGGTGACATCTGCATGTGCATTTGTCAAACTGTTTACATGTCGCTCACCTTGGGGCTTACGAGGTTTTAAACTGCCTCTTCCCCTTTTAGAGCATGATCACCCTTTCCATTATGTTTCTTTGGTCTACATACCGATTCCCAATGGTTTGGCTTTCCACAAAAATTACAATTTGTCCATTCGGAAGGGACACTTCCCCCTGTGTGGATAATTTAGTCCACACCTAACACATTTCCAGGATGGACTTTGGTACAACCTTTGTGCACATAGTCTACAGAGATAGAGGGTGCATTTAATGCTTCCATATGTGTCCTTGTAGCCACATAGGTTCTTGCTACATCTAATACATCATCTAACTTTAAGGTTTCATCTTTGCCTAACAGAATTTGCTGCACCTTCTTGTGTGATGTGCCAATTATTAGCTGTTCAATCAGTCTAATTTCAAGCTCAGTTGGATTAAAGTTACATTTACTACCCTGGATTCGCCAGCGGGTTATCCTTATTCTTCTTATGTTGCAGAAACCCATAGGGCATACGCGCAACGAGGCAATGGAGATAAAGTGCTTTGCCCAAGGACACAACGCAGTGATCTGGCCAGGGGCTCGAACCTGTAATCCTTAGATCCACTGCCTTAACCACTTGACCACAACGCCCTCTCTATATAACTTAAAGGTGAATTCATCAACATTTTCAGAAGGCATTTGTCTGAATCTTTGAAGTTGGAACCTGCTTAGCCGATAATTTGTCTTCGGTTCAAAGTGTTTCTCAAACAACTTCAAAATTTCATCACAACATTCACGTTGTGTGTCTGTAACATTCCATGTATCAAAAATGTTAATGCCCTGCTGGCTCATTTTGATTGTGCAGATTGTGCCATGGGACCATGAAACATTAGGCGACAATGTTTTTTTTAAATTCGAAATGATGTTGGTAAGTCACTTGAATTCCAATGAAACGTTGGTGGAGATACAACATACGAATCCCCCATTTTGGTAAGAACGTATTTGAATAGTAACAACTAGATTAGAACTTCACAAATTCCCAGGTTTGATTATACCTATGCTTTTTACCGTAGCTTGTATAGGCCCATGTATGAATGCTATCACTAGTACACTAACACTATACCATATAGACAATACTACAACTTACAAGCTTAGGCTACTTTGTACGAGCTTAGCTTAATGTTACGTAACACTCACCAGCTTTGTTTATCAGGTATGCAACAATATAGTACATGAAACAATTTGACGATAGTCATACAAATTCGTCTTAGTTCATGGAAAGTATCTGTTGGGAACTCCGTCAGTTCAGGTCACCCTATGCATCCATTAACGTTGAGGTTGTACTCCGACAGCAAGTATCCTGGACCAGAAGTTTTGCACCTTGTACAGCACACTGCATACGATGGATATCACTACACTTTCAACGTATGGAAACTGGAAGACCTTCCAATGACGAGCCCAGAACTGTAGTAGCCAATTCCGCTAAAGGAATATGCTGCGCTCTCCTCACAGACGGTACATCGTTGCCTGTTCGTACATCTTATTTAGTAATAATGCGTGGACGTGCTCCTGCATCGCATATAAACCATAGGCAATGTTCTGGAATGTTGATTGTTCTTTAGGCTGATGTTATACACTCAGCACAATACAAGTACTTAGTGGAATAAATAGCATGACTTATAGACTCTAATGGTATGCCAGTACTGTTGTTTAACGTAATTCGTATATGGCGAACTTCCACTGATGAAATAAATATAAGTCCGGTCGAACTGAATGTAACTGAAATTACGTTTTTTGTTACACGTCCGCCTCGTGGCTTGCACCCTGTCTTCCCAGCGGCGGACTCATTATATATTGTAGCTTGCTCCAACCATGGTTTTTACCTCCATGCTCCAACGTGCTTCGAAGATTTTCATGCCTTAGCGACTGTCTATTTCTATGGACTGCTTTCCATTCGCTGCCACCATGTCATATTTCCTTGTTTAGATATATGAGTTCTTTAAGCAATCAAGTAGAACACAGTCGACGTCGAGTATTAACATGTTATAATTTATTGCGTTACATCATGCTGTACAGGACAGATATGCTTTTTACGTGCAAAGAGAACGGACACGGACCAAAGGTCAACAAAACCAAAAAGACAAAACAATCCCAGTCTGTATAACAACCCCCAAAACTCCAACTGAAACCCACAAACAGAAATCTCTCACTAACCTTCACGTGAAAGGGACACGGACCCCAAGGCCAACAGAAACAAAACAATAAATCAGTACAAACCAGCCCCAAAGAGCCAACTCCAAACCACAAACAGAAAAACCACCACCAACCCACTTTATGTAACGACCACACAAACCCCCCAATACCTTACAACTAACTCACTCCAAATTTCACATATAGGACATGTCCAAGGTTACGTGTTGACAGATGGAGAGACAGGGTGAACAAGGACGAGCAGACGGCATGCTTTAACTTATATACCAATATGCAAACACACAGCTCATTAACATACAGGTGCAGATTATACAATGTAGTGCATCGTTTGCACACGTACATCTGAATCCATATTTCAATAACATTACAGTTACAAAATCACAAATCATATTGCTTTAAACAATTGATTGGAAGGTTATCAAACTCAATTCTGTGCAGTTCATGTTATTGTTTGATATTGTACTATTTTATGGGCAGTTTTGGTAATGGCACATACCTATATCCTATACCAACCTTTTACTTTTTATGTTGCAAACTTTACACTTCACACTTTAAGCAAAGTGTCACACGCTTATCATTTATATCATTAAACTTTTCACCTTGTTTCATATACTAACAGATCAATGTTTATGAATCATGAACTGTTGAACACTTCTTCTATTTATCTAAAGTTGGGAGCGATGTAGTGTTTAATCATATACTTGCATGCACCCATGTAAATATAACCAGACCTCCTAAAGGATTCTGGCTTAAATACAACAGCATTATCTCGTAGTCAATTCGGTGTTCTGAATCATCCATTACCCTTATCAATCCACGCCCTCACGATTTTATAGTTGTGATGATGATATCATCAACCCAGACAAGAACTATGGTGATATAATTTTCTTCATGTTCAGTATACACACAAGGGTCTACAAGTGATTGAGAATAACTCTCCTCGACAAAGTAGGAATGCAAAAGGCTATTCCAATTTCGACCACTTTGCTTAAGACCATATAATGACTTCTTCAGTCTACAGACCAACTTCTCACCATTCTTACCACTTACTGCAAAACCTTCAGGTTTCTTCGACATAAAGTTCACAATCTATTGGAGCATTTAAATAAGCCGTCTTGACATCCATTTGGTGGTGGACAGTTAAGTTGTGCTGAATGGTCAATTGCAGAGATGCCAACCGTTCCGATTTTGGCGGAACAGTTCCGATTTTTTAACTTGTGTTCCGACGTCCCGCTGAACACGCAAATATTCCCAATTTGTAGGAATTCATTACAAGGCTATATATTGCCACAACACACGATGCACCTAACTTTGTTCTTTTGCTTTTCAAATAAAATTAAATGTTGTCATGAAATTTGTTTCCACAAATATCCTAAACTGTCATTGACGGCAAGCAAAAAATCATTGTATTTGCTCAAATGTTTATGCACATGTTTATACACATACTGTACCGTTATCTCCACTGTGGAAGCTGTTTTTAAAAACGGCTGAAACTTGTATGCCAAACCTGTATGCTTGCTTCACCTCACAGTACACTCCGTACGTACGTAGCCATTGGCATATTCATCCAAACGTGTATGGTGGATATACCTTATTTCGCGTACGATGATATTAGGCTTAGTCATACTTATGATGCAAATAGTGAATGTATTGTTAATTGCGCGAACCGGAGTTGCTACATATAATGATACAAGTTCGTTGTAACGTTAGCCTACGTAGATCGACATAATGGCAGGAAAAAAAACCCTTGCAAAAAACCTCGGCGAATGCAAAGATTCAAGGCAGATTATTCAAAGAGGTGGCCTTTTATTGTCCAGTCGAAAATTGGCGAATTTCACGCACTCTGTACCAAATGTAAAGTAAACTTTAGTGTCAGTCATGGTGGTGTTAATGACATAGTAAAGCATGTAGGCAGCATTAAACATAGCCAAATAGCGATGTCATTGCAAGAACATTCCGGAGGAATTGATCGTTTTTTTTACATCGGATCGTAGTTCTGAAGGTGAGCATGGAGCTATAAACCTGGGAAGGAGATACAACGCGAAAAATACCACCCAAAATTAATCCAAACACTTGCCCAGCCCCTCTATCTAAAACCTTACGCAAAACGACTCCCCCGGGATGTCATTAGATACGACTCGATGCCCAGTGATATGATGTTCTTTTCCGACACGAGTGTGTGTGCATGGAAACATCCGGGTATTTGCCCATTCATAAAGTTTCGTCATCGTGTCATTAGCATATGGGCTCACGCTTGCGCAGTTGATATAGATGTTGTTTACAGTCACGAAGTCGATGTGCAGTTATCGCGACAACGTTCCAAATATTCCATGAGAAAACCGCTTTTGAATCCGTTACTCCTACTCAAAGTTATGCCGCTTGAAAGTCGGGATATTCCTCTGTATTTCTGGATTATTTTGGTTCCAAATTGAGGTAAGAAATTGCCGTTTTCTTACATTTCCGAGCACTTATACCGCCATGTTTTTCATTGTATACGTTCTTAAGGCCTTAAGGAACAATAGTACAGCTGTGTTGTGGTTGACCAATCGTGAGCATTTTTTTTTTCGGGGAATTTGCCAACCTATTTTTTAGCGTCCTTGAAGCTTAAACTTTCGTGATGATGATATGATCGTTAAAGAGAAACGTTTTCTTAACATAAGAAATAATAACTTTTTACCGAATTTAAGCCCGAAAAATGATATTTTTGATCGTAAAAATGTACAACCTAATGTAAATTGTAAACAAATGGATTTAGCCTAGTAGTAGTACATTAGGCATAGGGCCTAGACTCGAGTTCGGGCCTCAGTTCATTCATGGGTTTCTATGTCCCAGAATTATAACTTTATGTTCATGCCGAGTCGAAGGCCTTAGAGGACCAAATATTTTGAGTTTACTGAATTATTGTAATATTTTAAGCATATGGAAGTAACATGGGGGTGGGGGGGGGGGTAGTCTAACAGTTCCACTTTCAAAAAACTATCAGACTACGACTTATGCCTAGGCTCCTACCTCAATCAACATATTGTTACAAACAAACAAAAATTTGGCCTTGTAAGTTGTAGGCCTAGGCTAGGCCTACCCAGAGTGGAAAGTTGTTTTCTACACGCAGAAGATTTATGCCAGAATTTTAGTTTACGGCAGTTAAATTCACACTCATATAGCTCCATGCCTAGGTCCAGGTCCATCTCTTCTCAACAGTTTCGCTAGTTAGTCTGTAAATTTATGCTTGTCGGTGTGCAAAACTTGACTCTTTGTTAATAAATGACTTACTATCTAAATATGTTTTTTCCCTCATTTTTAGATGCAATTACATAAAATTGCTCTGCAGTCTGTGTGCAGATTATGCGGCGAAAAGAGAAGGGATGATGCGCCATCTTGGGAGATCAAAGCTTGATATTAAGAAGAATATCTTTGATGCATTGAAAATAAACATTGAAGAAGACCATGTTGGCCAGCATCCACAGAGTGCCTGTAATTCTTGTCGCATGAATTATCTCGATGGAGGAAAAGAAAAAGTAAATCAAAGGTAGAGGATATCCTGCCAATAGAACTATTTGATTTTCAAGATCACAATGAAAACTGCAATATTTGTAAATCAACAGAAGGAGTGGATGATCATGTAAGCAAGGAGGACATTGTTACTTTGTGTCAACAGAGAGGATTTTACTCTTGGCTGGATGATGGGAAATGTATTGCCATACTAGTTGATAAGACAGGAGAGGTTATACTCAAGCGAATTGTTCTTGAAGGTGAAGAGTGGAACGTTTATATTCTCGGAAGAGAAATAGACATAAGTCTCCCAAGAACAAACGAAAACATACCTGTACTGTTGGACATGGTACTCAACCGTAAAATCTGTGTGGGAAATGTTGGGTTTGAAGAGCTTTCCAAAGCATTTCATGACAGGCCTCTTCAAAATGCAAAAGAGGAGACAATTGCTTATGTGGACAAATTTGTTTTTGATGAGGCATCAGGTCGGGTTGTTCACAAACTCACTATCCGCCATAAACACTGCCAACTTCTGCTTCCTTTGAAAGCCAACAGTGATACTTGTGAAGTCTGCAAACAATATAGTGCAGCACTAAAGTAAAAAACCTGGGATGGTGTCAAAGTATACCAGAAATGACCTTCTGACAAAGGAGCAGCTCAAGGGCAAGGTTGAAAAGTTGGCACAAGAAAAGATAATGTATGCGCAGAGAAATAAGCGATTGGCTGACACAGTCAGGAAAGTTTTGGAGTTGGAAAGCGTAACACTCAGTGATGATTGTGATGATAAGGTTGAAACACTTCTTTCCAGCTGCGAGAGTTCTTTAGATGGTTTGCTCTCCCACAATTCCCATGGAAAGCTTCTTTGGGAAGAGCAGAAGAAAGCCCTTAAACTTAAAAGCAAATGCGATGGCATCCTGCCATCATTAGATGGGCAGTTGCTATCAAGACGAAATCCACTGCAGCTTATGAACTTCTTAGGAACAGTGGTTTCATGATTCTGCCTCACCCGAACACCCTTTATACATACACCCACTTCACCAAGGATATTCTCTTGAGAATTTATCACTCTAACATTAAATGAAATGAAAGTAAAAGCAGGTTTAGCATTTTCAAGGAGTAGTGGTAAACTTGTCGGTTTTACAGATATTGGGGAGTGCGCATTTGAAATGGAAAAATTCGAAAGGAAGCGTGCACAAGAAACAAACCAAGACACAGACTTAGCATCGCATGTGGTGGTTTTCATGGCAAGGGGACTAACATCCAGTCTGAAGTTTCCCGTAGGTTACTTTCCCACGCAGAATGTGAGTGGATATCAGCTGTATGCTCTTGTGATAAAGTGTATCAAGGCACTTAAGACCATCGAACTATCTGTCAAGTGTATAACGGCTGATGGTGCCTCGAACAATCGTTAAGTCTTTGATTTGATTGGGCTCACTGAGGAAGGTCAACCAAAGTATTTCGGTTTCAACTGTTTTGAATGCCGTGGATCGAAGTTATTCTTTGTTTGTGACACACCACACTTGATTAAGACTTCGAGAATTCAAATTGGAGTAAGAAAACAACAAATTTAGTGGTATGTATAAATTGTTTATTTATTTAACAAATGATTGATATGTATTCATTTCAATTCTAGTAACATTAATGTTTTTCTCATCAGCTTTGCAAGTTTATTCAATATGATAATGATCAAAAGGTTTTGCTTGCAGAAATAGGCTTTCTCATCTTTTTCATGGACTTTCAAGATTTACATTTATGATTTTGAGGAACATTTATGTACAATCAGTATGTACATACATCACAAGTTTGGCATAAATTGAAAAGTGCTATATTCAAAATGAACTGCTCTGATCAGATTTGAAAATCTTATTATGATAGAAATACTGTAGTTCAAAGTACATCAACCTGTAATAAAATCCATTTGCTTAAAGGAATGATTTTAGTCTTTCAAATCGGGTCGAGAAATCTACGGTGATGTTATCTATCTTGTTAAACTGTGGAGTTATGGCCCCAAACACAGTCACCAACAGATATTTTGATTTTTTTTATAACCAAATTGTAATTCATGGAATTCCTCATCATGGAAATAAAATCAAAGAAATTCTGCTTTGCTAATCTTTGGCTATTACCTTTTTATTTTAGTATCAAAAGAAAAGCATCAATTGGACACAGATTGAACAGCTGTACGAGAAAGATGTAGGATTGAAGGCAATAAGCCCAGGACTCCGTTTGGTGCCTAAACTGCGACATGAACATGTATACCTCACACCTTCACTACGGATGAAAGTCAATTTGGCTGCTCAGGTACATGTAGATCTTAAGACGTAAAAGGGATTAAAATATAAGACTGCTTTAAAACTTTAAACTATAGAGATCAGTGTATCTCTACCACATCAAATTTTAATGCTTTATTTTGCTTTCTGAACAATAGAAAAGCAATTTTGAGATAGCTCAATTATCAATGCCTTGGTCATTATTTACAGTAAATTAAGGGGAAGTCTATTTCAGAAAAAAGCATTCCATCCATTTCATTTATGTGTTGTAAAGCACTCTCCTATATTCTGTCATAATCTAATGTTTTTGACATGATTTGAAGAAAAAAAACCATTTAATTGCCAATTTCAAATGGCATAAAATTGCTTCTTATCAAGCAATGTTTGAAAAATAAAGAAGAATAAAAACATTACTTATTCTCAATGTACATGAACTTTGAATTTCAGAAATATGTTTCACCAATCTGCCATTTTTTGTGTCTGACATCAATTGTATGATTTAAAGTTTTATAGTTATTGTAGGCGCAACACTACATAATGGTGTCCGTATTCCGTAAGGCTCCTTCAGCCCATCCCTTCGTTGTTCCTCAACCCAGAAGGCCTCTGGTATGTCACTTCCGATTAATAACTGTACATCTTCTGCCCTTGCCACCGGAAGATGGATATCTCTTAGGTGAGGCCATTTATTCACGTCACTAGGCTTCGATATGCTCTCATAGCTTACAGGTAGCTTATCAACTGTCCAAACTCTTGGAATTTCAATCGGGACCCACCGTCTATGTTCCTAAGCTTAAAGGCTAACTCAATGCCCTTTGTTCCTGTTTTTCCTGTGATGGTACTCAAACTGAAGTCTATGGTTCTCCCAGGCACATTTAGTTTTTCTACAAGCCTTCTTTCACACAAACAAGTGTCACTACCAGAATCTAACATAGCCCATGTTGTGACCTCCTGACCATTTGAACCAATTACTGTGAACTGGTAATACCCTAAGGCACACCCGACGTGACGTAGTCATTGTTAGGTTAACTCCCATGGGTGCATCGTCTGAGGCGGAAGAAGGCCTACCATCCCACGTCCCATTAACTGAGGTACCAGAACCCTGTAGTGGTTCGAAGTGAAGCAACGTGTGGTGGCGTTTGGTGCAACCACTAACCTTACAATTTGCTTCTAACCTACAATTACTGGCTATGTGGAATCCCTTTAAACAATTATCACAAAGCCTTCGTCGGCGTGCAAATCTAAACCTCTCCCGTTGAGGTATTGCCTTGAACTTTTCACACTGGCTTAAGGCATGTGGACCATCGCACAAAACACACTTTGCCTCCCTTTTACCTTTAGGTTCTTCAACTTTTGTTGCAAACGACCAAGCTCTTTGAGAGGTCTTAACTTTACCATTTTTTTTTTCACATCTGAAGTTTTTCCCAATGTTTCTTCCATACATACTATTTGCAGACACAGCTGCCTGTTCTAAAAACTCTGTCATGTCTACAAATGTTGGTTCTCTACCTGACATGATCAACCTGTCAGCTAGTTTTGCCCACTCTGTTTGGAGGTATATCGGCAACCTTGACTGAACACCGAACAACGTTTCAGTGCTGTCTATGTTTGCACTATAACCCATCTGACTAATAGTGATAACACACTTTCTCATCAGTCTACCCAGATCTCTAAGAGACTCACCATCGTTGGGCCTTATTTGAGGACCATTCAAAACCTTATCTAGCAGGCAATGACAAATTACATGAGGTTGACCAAACTGCTCTTGTAGCAAACTTCTGGTAGTACTTTCTTTGGCCTTACCCTCACATAACTGAATCAAATAAGTGAGCTTTGTCCTACTATCAAGCCCCTTGGACCCAATGTTGACCTCAAAATTATTTATAAACCCACAATATATCATGGGGTCAGCACTAAATGTTAACAACTCTGGCTTAGGCATGCTTGTCAAAGTAGATACAGCATGTAGCAACGACTGAGATTTTTTCACCTTCATTAACATCTCTAGGCAAATTAACAACTGTCCATTCCTTTGCATTTGGATCTAACTTAGACACAGGTTGTTCTGTTATCTTTACTTGAGGTGGTTTACCTATCTGGTACTCCGCAGACTCTTCCTCCCAAGCCTGGACTTCAACTTCAGCCTTGGAAATGTCATGCTGAATCTGTAGCTCGTCTAACTTCATCTCAAGGTCAAGTTGCTGTCGCTTTATTCGCTGCGCTTCCTCTAGTTGCTGTTTTCTCAGTCTTGCTAGATCCCTCTTAACCTTTGCTTCCTTCAGTCGCACCGAAGGAGTGACACTGGCACCACTTCGTCTGGATCCCGAACTACTCCTTATAGAGTCGTCATCAGGTTGTTGAGCCTGTTGATCCGCTGCATTGCCATCAGCCTTAACTGCTGCGTGAAGCCACTCACTGACCCTTTTCTGGAATTCTTGATAGTTCTTTTGATTTAATTCGAACTGGTCTGATGCTGCCTGTACGTCAGATTCTTCAAGTGTGCTAAGATACTCATTAAACCTTGCTTCGTACTTGCAGAAAAGTCCCTTCAAACTTTCATTCTGTGTGTTGACCTCTTCATGATTAATATATGTAGCAAGTAGTATCTCTAATTCCTTGTAATGTCTGCCTAACCTACCAACATAACCACTACACGATCTTTTCAAGGTAGCCGCATCGTCTGTTGCATCTTTTGCTGAACTCTTATCGCTCTCAGAATCGCCCATATTGACGATATCCTCAATTCAGAACTGTAGAATCGTGAACTTTTATGTAGGCGCAACACTACATAAGGTAGTTCGTTGTAGCGCTCGTTAACGCGTCCACTGCAATCATAACACCAACACGCATTGTAGGTGAATCTCGTTTATTTTCTCTTCTGTCCAACTATATGGACCTTGTATGGACTTCACACATACGTACTCGGGACGGTTCACTACATGAACAAAGAAGAAAATTCCTACATAAAAATCTGCACTATAAGTCATACATATCAGTAAACAACGATTAACCTTGAACAATCTAACCGTTAAAAGTAAGCACAAACTTGAACTGGCATTGCCATCACGTAACTTAAACCTTAATACAGGTGCATAACACAAGCCGGCAAAGAGTACCAATTCTGCGAACAACATAATATTGGAGTCTATGAGTAAATCCTAAACACGTAAGAAACTAACAACATATCGAGTTGGCCCAGCCGTACACTATTCATACAAACAATTATCTCCCCCCAGTTACACGAACACCTGACATACAAATTAAAGGCTACATATTATAATTACCGATTGTAGCTACTCCTGACTTGCAAAACAGCAATCTACCTCTCTCAGTAGGAATATTAAGGACTATTATTTCAATCTTCTTTTACAGTGTATATACTCTATAGTCATCAAATAGTAATGGAGCAAATCGCATACCACTCGTTGGCAGCGTAACTTATCTTAACATATAAATGGTGGCGCTCTTCTAAATTACATTTCGCCGTTACAGTTATGCTTTAACGTTTTTGGTTCTTACCATTCATGCTTCTCATTCAGGTTCTTTCAAAGACAGTGGCCAATGCACTTGAGCATTCTAAGAAAGACGAGCTTTCATTAAGTGTAACTTTCATCCGGATGATGAACAAATTCTTCGACTGCCTCAATGTGTCCAGAACAACAGTGTGGAGGAGGAAGAGGAACGAGGATTTGAAGCCGTACTACTCTGAAGATGACCCACGTTTTGAGGTTGGTATCATTTAAAGGTATTTGAGAACAGTGGCATCCTCTTACTCATGGGTGCTCAAGCACCAAACAATTACCGGGAGGGGGGGGGGTATATTTTGTTATTTTTGCTAAATGTTGCCTTACTGAAAACCATAGTAGTAGCAAAATTGCCATCAAATTTGGACCGACTGCCTTTTTTCTTTTTGGTCTATGTGACTGTGTCCATCAATTTTCCTCAATTTGCCATTATTTTTTGCATAAGGGGTGCAGAGCTGCAGACTTCGCCTTGTATGTATGTGTCTTTTCAGACAAAACATATTTGTTCATCTCAGTGTACAGAAACTTACGAAATTATGCTATTTTTTCCTGCATTTTTTTCCAGTGGCTGATCAACACATTTCTTGAGTTCTTCAAACAATGGGAGGAAGAGGCAAGGAGTGTACACCTAACCTGACTGCAAAGGAAAGACAACGCTTGTGTCTCAGCAGGGAAACTGTCACAGGCCTCAGAATTACAGGTAAGTCATAAAGCAATTAATTTAACATGCAAATCCTATACTGTCGCTACTTTAGAATTTCTCTGTGCAAATGAAATATGAATGGAGCATTCTTTCAATCAAAGCCAATGCACAATCTGAGACAGAGGGCAGTTTTGTTCAGTATATTTTTTTCATTCCCTTTTTCTTTTAAATATACAGTGAAGATGCAGAGATGTGTTGAGCTATGGCTAAACAAAATTTTGTGGTTTCTTGTCAAGTGCACTCGAAAAAGAAGAAGCAAAATATTAAAGCCCTCATTTTTTTATAATGAAAACTTCTTTACGTTGTCACTGAAGAGCAGATTAGATAATAACTGTAGCATACAATTAATTTTCTATTACGTTTCTTTTCTTAGTTCATTCATTCATCGCAATTGCAAAAGATGTCCTGGCAATGGATGGGGTTAAGTTTTTTCTTAGTGATAAACTTAATCAAAACCCAGTTGAAGAGTACTTCAGTAAACAGAGAGGAGCAGGTGGATCCCATGACAATCCAACAGTGGAGCAGTTTGGTCACCATACGCTTAGTACTTTAGTCGCTGGTTCTGCTATTAGAGGTTCATCAAGGGCTAATGTACAGGTTGATACTAGACAGAACCTAGAAATTGATGATGCACCGCTTCCCAAAAGGAAAAGAACGGGAGATACATCTTGATTAACCTTGTTAGGACTGGGCTATTTTAAAAATTCCACTTATGGGGCGGGTGATTATTCATGATTATCCATGCCCATACGCTTCATACTGTACGCTTTGATTAAAAACATTGCATAACATGTATTAGAGTAAGTGTGAAATGTATATTTCGTAAATTTATGTCACAATGAACAAGATTAATTATTCTTTGAATGAAGTATTCAGAGTTTTTGGCAGTTTTTTGGTTTATATTTTGATAACGCGAGCAATGATTAACTGCTAATTAGTTATGTTAAAAATTTTGTTAGGCAGAAGTCTCATTTTCTATGTAATGGAGATATACTCTAGGAACAATATACAACCATTACTTTTAAATTAAACATAAATTTTGAGATATATTAACCAGTTAAGTGGTTTTAGTTTGTAGACATGAAATGAAGTCAAGAAATAGTTTTCGCCATTTACAGTCAAAAAGGTGGTGAGTTTTAGTCGAGTCGATGATCATTGAATAATATTGAAGATGTTCTTAAGTACATTAAGTACATCAGAACTGGTAGTAAATTCAGCTTTGATTTGAGCTTTTTGTTATTAATAGGGGTATGAACATGAAATGAGATTTAAATGCATTAGCTTAAAATTCTGAACTGAACAGTCTTTAAATTATGACAAAACACTTGAAGTATACAAATTATGGCTGAAAATATTTTCAATATAAATATATGCTGTAGTGATGTAAGTGAAAATCGTTGAAGTAATTATCGTTGAAGTCATTATTCTTTAAAACTCTCTCCTGAAGTTAATTCACTAAAAATAAACTTATTGGTCATATTCAACTGCTCTTATTCAAAGAACTTGGATGGAGGATTATAAAACAGTTATTAAGTGTACTGATTTACTTAGATTTACCATTTTCAAGCAATAAAATTAAAGTTAAATGCTCATTTTGTATAGTAGGGTCTAAAAATTTATTATACTGTAAAATGGGTAACTATGGGTTGTTTGCTTTAAATTTGCTATTGTCATGGTTAATAGATTATATTTGTTGCTCCATCCATCTTTATAAAAATAAGGTGTTTCATGAGTGACAGAAATGTATGTAGTTTCCACAATATCCACAAACATTAACCAATTTGTTTTTATATAATTCTTCCAATTACTTTCATAAATCTCACTCCCTACAAATAATGAGAACAATTAATCCTGCGACAATTTGATAGGGGTATGGTAAATACCATACCTCATGATCATTAATTGTTGCACCCCTTTCAAAAAACATTGATAACAATTCGCCAAAAAATTATAAGAATATTTCAAGGTCACCCTGTACTACATGATCAAATTGGCATACAAATATGAAAATTAGAAAGTGAAAATTGAAAACGCCATCAAATAATCAATTTTTAAAGGTTTTGGATGATACATTTTAAAGCAATTTAACCTAGGTTGCCTCATTACTCCATAGAGTATATATTGTATATATAGTTGTATATATTTTTGGGTATATTTTACATATTTTCTATCTGATTCTGATGAAGTTACAGTGTATTTAATAAACAACTTGTATGTCATGCAAGACTGAAATTTACAGTATATGGATTATTGAATTTTTACGTGCCCCCCACTCAAAAAATCCTGGCGACGCAACTGCTGCCAACTACAAGGGTCATAATATATGGAGAGCAACACATTATCTAAAATAATTTCACTTGTCCGAAGATAAACATATTGATAAATGAACAATGTACTATAAACACAGCTCAGTGAATACAGTATGACAATTTACTGCAAAAAGGATTTTATTAATTGTGGCCAGCAGAATTACAAACAAAGAAATAAGATAAACCATTGTGAAGAAACGTGAATATGAATCAATTTAAAACAAAAACACAATGAAGGTGTTAAAAAACATGAAAGTTTAAATATCTCGAGATTTTATGTTAAAGGAATATACCCATGGATTTTGGAAAATTTATATACTGTATGATATAGAGAAAAATGTATAACAAATTTGTGAAAAAAATCATGTTAATATCACATTCCTGTAAGATTTTATTAAAGTTTTAAACTTTTAGAAATTGTCAAGAAAGTTTCAAAAGCAATAAAACAACCCTTCTGATTAGTTTGATTTTGCTACTTCTTTCCTTAATCCCTTTTTCTTCTTTTGTGAATCTGATCGTGCTTTCATATTCAGAAAAGCAGTTAAAAATTATTCAGATCGCATCTTTATCCAGGATGTAGCGACATCACAAAATAACTGTGATGCCAAGCCAGAAGAAAGATTGTGCGGAATAACAGCTTTCCATTTCATGTCAACATCTCTGTCTTTCTGCAGTTTTTCCAACAAAAGTACCTTGATATTAAGGTCCTGCAAATCTGCAATTTCATGAATCTGCATGACCTCCCTTGTAGATATTTCAAAGGCTTTAAAAAGTGCAAACACATCTTGCTTTTGCAACCACTGCTGAGTATAGTCTTCGATTTTTTGGTTCTTTTGGTCCATGTCCTTTTCACGTTACGTTCAACGCTGCATTGTATACGTTTGTGGGTTGGTGAGAGGTTTCTGTTTGTGTGTTTTCGGTTGGGTTTTGGTGGTTGTTTAACAGACTGGGATTGTTTTTGGTTTTGTTGACCTTTGGTCCGTGTCCGTTTTCTTTGCACGTAAAAAGCATCAGTACAAGCGGCATCCTGCTCCGCATGCCACTCCGCTAGTACCTTTTCCGCCGTTTTGTCCAGCTCCGCCTCAGTGGGCAGGCTGGCAGTCTCGGCAACTTTGATCAGGGACGAAGTGGGACACGAAAGGGGGAACAAAGCCACCACCGGGGCGCTAGTGTCGGACACTGGGGCGATGAAAGGTGAATCAGGTGGTACGGTGTCAGAGGCCGTGACGGGGACCGCTTCAACCACGCCCGTAGCCACTCTCGCGGCGTATGAGCGGTCTGGGCATAAACGGGCGAGATGGCCCGTTTTCCCACACGAGTTGCATACAATATCCCCTTTACACTCGGCCAGGGTATGCCCAACCTGTAAGCAGCGGCTACACCGCTTGTTCGGGCACAACCTGGCTTCATGCCCTTCCTGCCCACACCTCCAACAAGTGCGAGGCTGGCCCGGGTATGCAATGTGGGCCCTGTGCCCATTAGCCCACAGGGTAGAGGGGATATCGGACTTGAGCTCCAATCTAACTCGTCTAGTCCCGGTCTTGACACATTCAAGGAATTCCGGCTCCTCGTAGCCGGTCACTTTCCCAAAACGCCCCAGTGTCCGCACAACAACCTGTTCAGACATGTCCAGAGGCAGATGGAGGACTGTCACCCACACCGAACTGTCATACGGTGTGACCTTCAGTCCCTCAACTCCCTCCAACACATCGACGCGGGCAGCCTCCTAGGTGAATCTTACATCAAAAACATTCATACCCCGGAGAGGTTTACGCTGAAGCGCGTCAACCTCTCCAGGGACCTTTAAACCAACAGAACGCAAGACTGTCCGGGGACGACCTTAGCCTCCCCGAAAAACTCAACAATACGATTTTGCTGTCACGGCGAGCCGCCATGACAGCTAGGGGTGTGGCAAAGCCACGCGCCTATACGAAAAACAAAACAACGAAAACAAACCCAAAACACCTAAACTACACTAATCAAACTAATGAAAAGCCAACGTAAAAACACAAAATATGTCTTTGTGTCTTCGGTATGTCTTTGGTCTTATGTCTTTGGTCTTATGTCTTTGGTACATCAGCCAACCTGTAGCAATAATGTATTGAATAGTTTACACTGTCATCATTATGATTAACGCTCCCTACGTGGGTACATCTAAGAACCACAACTCTCTTGGTCAGACTGTTCCCTTGCAATATGCTCAGGGTTGACATTTTCATTAACAGCTTCGTATCTCCTATCACTAGCTTGGACAGGTGGTTCTTTCTCTGTGACGGACTCTGGTTTATTTCATAACGAGACGATCACCATCAATTGGATTACTCGCTAGATCACTAGACTTATCACCACTAGAAACAATTTCAGCTCTCTTTGGAATCTTAACACACCCGACCCTCTTGTCTAGTTAGCTTTCAGGAAAATAGATAACATAAGCTGGACTTCCCTTGTCATAGCCTATGAAAAATCCTCGTTCACTTATACCATCTAATTTTTTCTTGTTTTGTATGTAGGCATAACAGATGGTACCGAAAACATGCATACCACTAATGTTGGGTTTTTGCCCGGTAAATAACTCGAATGGGGTTTTGTGAAGTCTTGAATTGTAACATCTGTTATAAACATATGCTGAAAACATAACAGCATAAGTCCACAGTGCCTTTGGCAAATGTGACTAATAGTAAACATCTCGCCATCTCAAACAGTGAACGTCATGCTCTTTCAGCAGGACCATTTTGATGTTGTGAATATGGCGCTGACATTTCGTGTTTGATATGATTCTTTACAAGCAAAGATTCAAATGCTTTTGACACAAATTCACCCCCTTGATCACTTCTAATACATTTTACAGAGCCATGTGGTGCAATATCGGCCAGGAATTTTTCAGTTGCACGCAGGGTGTCACTCTTTTCTCTCAAGAAATACACCATAATAAGGCCAGAATAGCCATCGAGACTATGCAACACCTTTTGCTGGAGTGTCCCTTTGTCCGGTTGGTGTGGGATTGGTTTCACGCCTTCGTTATTGGTTGCACACAGTGGGCAATTAGTACTGTTTTTGTTTTGTATGGTTTGTTGCCCCCTGTGTGCCCAACCTGGGTTAGGGATCTGCTGTTGTTGTTTGCCGCTGTCATCAGGAGACACATCTGGAACAGCAGATGCCGCCTAGTTTTCGATGGGGACGTCTGGAGGGCAGAGGATGTTGTCCCCCTCGTGCAAAGTGTCATTAGGTTGCGCATGGAGGCGGACCATGCACGGCTCCCCGACACTGCCTTTCGTAGACGCTGGCGCAAGCCTGTCGTCTACTATCGGGACGGCGTTCCCCAGATGAAATTTGGAGTGAGTTAGTTGGTAGGTGTGGGGGTTGTGTGGTCGTTACATAATATAGGTTGGTTTTTTTTTCTCTTTGTGGTTTGGGGTTGGCTTTTGGGGCCGGTTTGTAGTGTTTTATTTGTTTTGCTTTTGATGGCCTTTGGGTCCGTGTCCTTTTTGCGTCACGTTAAACGCTGCGTTAGTGAGAGATTGATGGGTTTCAGTTGTTATTTTACAGACTGGGATTTTTTTTTGGTTCTGTTGACCTTTGGTCCGTTTTCTTAGCACGTAAAAAGCACTGTACTGTGCTATACTTTACGCCAGGTGGGTGTGGTAGCTTGTGTTAGTGTGTGCGTCAGTTTGTATATCGTTATCGCATATCGTTTGTAGTTTAAGAAACCTGTCTTTAGTTTGTTTTTTGTTACTCCTTTGTGGCCTAGCCACATTCGGTATCATGGCATCGTGCCGTGATTCGAAAATTGTTAAGTTGACCTTCACCGGTGAACAAGGGGTTCCACCGGTGCAAGTTTTTAGTATTTTGAAGAGTAAGGGTGTTGTTGTTCCTGGAGAGGTTGATGCTTTGCAAGCTCTCCAGGGTCGTAATACGTATGATCTACGTTTTACCAGTGACGTGACCCGGCAGAAGGGTGTCACGTTGCTGAGTGGTGTCGATGGTTTGACAGTTACTCCATACGAACATTCCGTATGGGTAACTGTCATCCACGTAGGACTAGAGGTGCGTCAGGAACTTGTCGCAACTGTTTTGTGCTCCTACGCACAGGCCCCTGGGGTGTTGAACGGGCACCGACAGGTTCGGATCGACCTGAAGCAGGACATCCCCTCCTTCCTGTTTATTGCCGGGCATAAAGCTCACATGCGTTACCCCGGTCAGCCCCGTACCTGCTTCAGGTGTGGGGAGACCGGGCACGAAGCCAAGGGCTGCCCAAACAAAAAGTGTGGGCGCTGCCTTCGTCTTGGGCATGATACCTCTGCTTGCCCAAGCGAACTTGTGTGCTCACTCTGTGGGAAGGAGGGACATGTCTTTCGCGCTTGTCCCTCTTATTTCTTTATGACAAAGAGTGGGGGTCAGGCAAAGGTGCCAAGTTCCGACGCACCTACTGCCTCGAAGGAAGCTTCACGCAAGGAGGGGGAACCAGAAGAGGATTCACCAGCCGCACCTGGTTCACCCTCCCCCGTCGTTGCAGACACCAACCCCGTGCCCACACCGCCTCTACCGCGAAGCGGACACGGGGTCTCCACTAGCTTCCCCTATCAACTCGTCCAGTTTTTTCCCCAGTCCGCCGCCGGTATCGCCAGATCCGG
>KN892639.1:6125-16903 GCA_000934455.1 Apostichopus parvimensis
TTGATAGTACTAATGCATAAGACCTTCCTAATAAAAGTCACATCAAATGACATATGAGACCATAACGTTTAAGAGCTGCCACATGAATGTAGTGATGGAATGACTATAACTATTTGCCATGTTTTAGGTAGGGGTATCAAGCTTCTTGGAATAGCTACAGGTGAATTTAAAGATCTTGTAAAAGAGAGAATATTGCCCTGATATCATTGTAGCTGACTCCCGTGCAGGGGGTCTCTGAGTTTTCCCCAGCAAAAAATAGACGTTTGGACGTCACATGGTGCATTCTTAAATATTTATAATAGAAGATATAGAAAATCTGGGGGGTTAGCTCTATTGACCCAACGACAGTACCCCCTCTTTTATATAGTCCTTCATTCACATCTGGCCCTGTCAAAAAGATTCACTACCCAAATCAGTTGGGGTAATTTTGGAGTTATGTTATTAGCACAAAATTGTGTCCAGAGCTACTTTTACACAGGGGCATCAATCGCAATTAAAAGTGGGGTGGTGGGGGGATGGGGGAGGACTAGATGACTGAACATGGATAAAACTGAAGGAGTGAGCGTCTTGGCGCAAAGACTGTGTCGGGTGGGGTGCAGGGGCCCGCCTTGGCCCCTCATGGGGTCCAAGGGAGAAGCCCCGACGGGGTCAAGGGCCGTATGCCAGTCATAAATCTATTGTAACTAACGTCACATGATCTGACAAGTGACTAGACATAAATTAAGAAAGACTTATCTATTCAACATCTAGGTGTCACGCAAGAATAATATATATTAATAGTTTACGCAATGTTTACTCTTGATATAAATTACCAACCATATCAGTTCAGCGTGGGTGTTCTCGTGATATCAAAGTCCAAACTCAGTTGTATAAAACTTCCGTACGTTATATCCACTGTACATATATATACAATGTACTGCGTATATTTCTCATGTATTTCCTTCTTGGTCCGATTCGTAACAACGTAAGAAAGATAAAATCCAGCTAGGTTGATACAAGACTAAGGGAATAGGTCAACATTAAAGTAAGGTAAGTCTTGAAATGTAAGACGGTGATAATTTCAAACATGTTTCCTTAGTTCATCTGAATTTTGGTATACCATTAAGTGGGAAATAATATAACCAAATTACAATGGTGATTAGTATAATCGTTAAATTTTGTATATCTATTGCCATCGGTAGTACTAGGACTTAAAAAGTCCTACCAGAAGAGATATCGAGATCATTGTCATGATACCGAATTCACTAAACCCTGGAGTTACTGACTGTTTGGGTGAACTTCAAATCGTCATGTATTGTCATTACAAGTCATCTGGTTCTTGTATCGAGGTAAAGTGCATAAAATGCATGGTGCGCTGTTGGTGGTATCGTTCCAGCACCATAAACGTCTATGAGTTCGTATTTGTCATCAGCTACGCCCGAACAGTTCCAGTATGCCAGTGATCGAGTTGCACCAATATCTCGACTTCTGTGTTTGTATGCGGCAAGAAATACCCATCATACCGTAGTTTACATGCATTCAGTTCATTAAAGGTCTTTCTACTTAATTTTCTTACTCTCAATTTGTTAATCCAAAGTATGATATTCATAAACACTGATCTTAATGACCTTTCATTTTACAGCTTCAATTTCGAGACAAATATGGCCTGCCCATCGCCTTGGAAAGACATCGCAGATACATTCTTCGAATGTTCAATTTGTTTGGATCTGTTTAAAGAACCGAAACAATTACCATGTCTGCATAGATTCTGTAAGCAATGTCTGGAACCTTTATTGGAAGGACAGGTTGGGACATTTGAATGTCCTCTATGTAAAGATGTCTGCAAAATACCAAACAATGGAATCGATGGATTCAAGACTGACTTCCATATGAAAAGTATGCTGCAGTTTATTCAGCTACAGAAAACATTTGAAAACAAAGAAGAGAGAGAATGTATTGGCTGTGAAGAGAAGTTAAAGGTAACAGCGTACTGTTTTACATGTAAAGGATTTCTTTGTGTTCAGTGTTATCAATTTCATTTGACCAAGAAGATGTTTGTCAAACATCAGAAACACTTATTAGCTCTGAATGATCTTGAGGGGAAAAGTCTTACACAAGAAAAACTTGCATCATTGATGGAAGCTCCTAGGTGTCATATTCACACGGAACACAAGGCTAAGTTGTGTTGTTGTACATGCGGAAACCTCCCCGTTTGTGTGACATGTACGTATGATGAACACAAAGGTCATGAACTTCGTGACGTCAGGAAAGTGGCGAACGACGAAAGGGAACACTTGAAGGAGATATTGGAAGAACTTGTTAAACGTAAAGATACTGTTTTCAACTATGCTGATAAAATCAACAGAATGAATAACGACGTTCTGTCCATTGTCGCTGAAACTAAAGCAAAATGGAAAAAGCAGTACAAAGATCAGACCAGGAAGTTACAGAATGAGAAAGAGAAAGAGAAGAAAGAATTCACCAGATTCAAAACAGTTCTTGAAGAGAGTACTCGAAACAACATGAAAGAATTAGAAACAGAAATGGAAGAGAAAATTAGAGAAATAAAAGACGAGTACGACAGAATGATTAAAATCAAAATTAGGGAATCAAAAGAGAAAGAGGACACCAAACGAAATGAAATAGACAACAGAGAATTGAAGATTGTCGAAAAAATTAACCGACTTGATGCGGTAATGAATGAGAGAAGTAAAACAATAGACGAACAACAGCAACGCAAGCTTAGAGAAACACAAAACTTATCAGATCTTTGTAATCAATGGATCAATAAGTTTGAAAATTTGTCGACGATATCTTCGAGTGTCCTTGAATCACATAACCACTGGACAGACGCACAGTGTATTCCTGATATAAGAGCAGCGAGTGAACCTCTGGTTGAGGATATAATGAAAGATTTTCCAGAAATTGAATCTTTATCTGATATAACAAGGGATGATTTACCAATATTGTGTATTGATAGAGTAAATATATCGGATAAAGTAGAATCTGTTGTTGATATTGAGGTGATCAAAGGTAATGAGTTTTTATTAACTTGTATAACAAGTACCGGATCTGGTTACATCATCGTCTCTGGGAGGTTATCATCTGACCATTCATTTATTACAGTCATAAACAGACAAGGACGTCAGATTCGTCAAAACAATATAGATAAAGTCAAAGGGAGCTCTCTTCAACCCTTTCGTTACTGTGCTGCTTTATCACGTGATAAGATAGCTTCGGTTTGTGGATCCAATCAGGTTGGTGTTTATAATATTCAAGATGGGTCCTTTACTCAAAATAGCATCACGTCCCTCTTTGATGACATCAAAACGGTGAGTAAGAAATATGCGAGTTGTATCACTACTGATACTATACGTGGCCACATCATTGTAGGTACACGAAATACTGGATCGCTATTCATATTTGATGAAGAATTGAATTTCATTCGAGCTCTGAAACTGCCAGAGGTTATAAAATCATGGTCAGGAGATATCCTTTATCATAAAGACGTTTTGCTGATATGCGATTACGGGAGCAAATGTGCATGTGCTGTCACCATGGATACATCTAAAACAGAGGCAGAGTTACTATACGAGCTTCCGAAACCAGATATTGACGGAGAGACATGGCATCCTTGGAGTATATGTGCAGACAAGGCAGGCTTTCTATACATCTTTTGGTCAGATATACAGTATCCTAATGCAAAAGGTATCATCACACAGTACAGTCAAGATGGTCAGCAGTTGTTGACAACCAAACGGACAGAAGATGAAGCACGGTGTATGACAACATTGATGACAGAGGAGGGAGAGAAGCTGCTTGTAGCTACATATCGGTCAGGAAAGATGCTTTGTTATGGTCTGGTGAGTATATCTCAGTGTTTCTTACTTTAATATTACTAGACATTACAAGATACTCTGAAAAGGACAGAAGAAAAGAAAAGAACAGAACAGAAAAAAGGGATTTGTTTTGCTGTAAAACAGTTTGTTTGAGCACTCTAAATGTGCTTCACAACTATAGAGAACTGGATCAACGTTTGTAACTTTATCAATATTTTTCCAACATATGCCAGAATGAAGTCAACCGCGAAAACTTACATCAAAGAAACGAATATCCAGAGCATACACCACACTGAATCGAATATTAAGAGCAGCTGACGAGGAGAGAATAATCAATATTTGCAGAAACAACTAGAAACTTTAAGATGAAACGGATCCTTTATCTTTATCTAATGAGATGAAGATACAGTTCTTGATGAATATCAACAGCCCGACGAAAAATAGTAAGAAGATATAAGTCTGGAAATTTATCCAAGATGGTAAAATGAATTTATTGAAAGTATCACAATTATTTGTTTTATTGCAAGACCATGTTTATTTTACGTGTTTGCGTGTGACGCCTTGCTTGAAGCTTGGACAAACTCATATTTCGTGTGTAGGAGAACCACATTTAGGAGTAAGGAGCCAATTAGTTTTGGTGGAGGTCATATGTCATTTGGGGTCACAATGGGTCAAATAGTGAAACCCTGTAAACATGATATCTCAAGAAGAAAAGCTTGTACCAATCTCATAGATAGTGCGAAGGAGTAACACATTGATTAGAAGCAGCCAATTGTTTAGAGTGGCGGTCAAAATTCGTTTCGGATCACTAGGGGTGTAATTGTGAAAACCCTGTAAACACGATATCTCAAGAAGGAGAGCTTGGACCAATCTCATATTTCGTGTGAAGTACAACATTGAGTAGAAGAAGCCAACTGGCTTTTGTGGCGGTCAAAGGTAATTTGGAGTCACAAGAGGTCAAATTGTGGAAACCGTGTTTCATAATCTACCGTATCTCCAACCGACCAGCCTATTTGATAACATGTGCGTTACGCCTCATAATAATAGAGGTTGTTTGCAATTGGAAATTAGCTAATGGGCAGCCGTAGATAGTACCAGAGAAAGTCGAACCAATCGCCATTTCTTAACCGTGTCGCTAACTGCATACGTCATTCCATTACAAAGGTGTGATGTTTGTACATACAACGTTCATTGGAATGAACTATACCGTTGTGAACAGAAACCTGTATTAAATATTTGTTTTCCCGTCGTATTTCGCAATTGTCGAGATTCAGTGCCAAATAAAAACTTCAGGTTTGGATGTAGTTACGTTGAGGAAACGACCCGGCGCCGTTTACGAAACTGAACTGTCGCCCAGTTAGATTTTTTATCAATGACCAATCTCAATTGCGAGTTAACTGTGTAAAATGGTTTGCTAGCTGCACGTGCATTATGTACTACGGGAAGTTTTCATGTGCGGAGATTGATCACAAACTTCACGGAGCATTTATAAACATACAGCGAAGTCATCATTTAAATTCTAAACTAACAATTCCTTACAGGGAACTGTTTAAGCTTACGAAGTACGTAAAGCGTTTCAAAGGCATTCATAAAGGGTTCATATGTTAAATTCTCAACCAATTAGAAAAAGTTATTAAACATCACCACGGCTTGGTTATGCACAGCAACCCCTACACAGTAGAGTATAGTACCAGCTGCCCCGGTAATAGACATAAACATTGGTCATCCCCATCTGAGTAAGGTAAAATTGGGTTCGTTAACACAAAAACGTGAAGGATAAAATGCTTCATGTCAGAATGCCAATACACTTAAGGTGGCCAAACATCTCCTACATTATTTCTTAAGGCATTTCCTACATGCCATCAGTCATAATTCGCCAAATATACAACAGTTAAAGGAGTTTTGAGACAAGTATGCTATTACCGCTGCCATGATTTTTTGCAAAGATTTTCAGTTGCGAGTGAAAGATAGATGCTCTTTTAACCTTAGATTTTCATTGCGTAAAAGATCGCTATGATTTACGCAGTGTAATGGAGTGATAGCAATATTTTTCGCACACCAATCTGCTATTTAAAAAAATCAGTGTCGAGGCCTGAACACCTTTAAAACATGATACATACTGCAAAGAAACATGACTTTCCAATGCGCAATTACGTAGCACCATGTATCTGCCTAACTGCCTAACCTTTTTTTCATAGAATGTATTGATGTTGCAGATCCGTACTTTGGAGACTTGAACAACAATAATAGGTCAACTGGCGAGTGAAATTCGGCGAGTAGATTTTTAGCCACAGTCGCCAAATAGCGAGTACTTTTAAAACTATTTGTCGAGGCCTGAGAACCTTCAAAACATGATTTCTCATGGTAGAAATCATGGATACTTTTCATACATGGTTTATGGATTTGCCATATTGAGTACAATACTGTTGCTTGCGAGGTCCAGTCTCATTTGAGGTCACCAGAGGTCAAACTCTGAAAATCCTTTTGCATGATATCTAACGATGTGAATCGTGGATACTTCTCATACTTGGTGTGTTGATGCATCACATTGAGTACAAGACCATCCTATTGTTTTTTTTTGGAGGCGTGTATTGCCACGTACAGTAGACTGACCTGCGTTTACCATGCCATAGTGTAATTGTAACATCAAAGTAGTAGATCTGGCCATTTATATTGTAACAGCTATTTCTGGTTAACAAGCAAAATCTAGTGCAACGAAGTCATCGAAACCTCAATGCGTCTTTTGCATTCTGGTTTTATATACTGATACAGATCGGACAGTTGCTATAGGGAGGAGATGAAGCGCTCATAAACCTTGTGAAGCAGCAGCCGATACTCATGGCTCGTACAGTAACTACTGCTCAAGTCCTGTAACACATGTTACGAACACAAAGTAGTAATTACTGATGATGGTTGTGGGACATGAACAGACTACAGTAGTTGCTGCACCAACCATTTAGTGCCAATTCTTTAATACGTGATTCTAAATGATGTCGTATCTAGTCGTTTTAAGGTATATCGTTCATTTCCCCACAACCGTGCATTAGTAATTACTGCTTTTTGTTCGTAACACGGTAACATGTGTTATAGATGGCACCAATATTAATTTATCTTTGATCAAATATATGTATTAGGGTTGTAAACGAAAACGAAAACAAATTGTAAATTGTTTCATTTCCTTCATATAATTTTTTTTTGTAACATGTTTTGTAATCCACTTTTGTATGAAGTTTATATTATCTCTCGGAATCTGCAACAATGGACGGGTGCTAACATTTTT
The DNA here is from genome assembly GCA_000934455.1 of Apostichopus parvimensis. Classification (NCBI taxonomy): domain Eukaryota; kingdom Metazoa; phylum Echinodermata; class Holothuroidea; order Aspidochirotida; family Stichopodidae; genus Apostichopus; species Apostichopus parvimensis. The sequence continues at coordinate 13,224 of KN892639.1, forward strand.
AATGTAGATAATCACAATAGCATAACGAACATTCTCTGCTCTTCGTTAACATACTTATTCAACACGGAAGTCAACCATTCTTTAAATATGCTTGATATCTCATCGATTTACGTACAACATGTGACATATATCTCACGAAGGTAAATAAAACTGCTTTAGCCGTGGAAAGATTTCAGTTAGCAATAACCTAGATATTTTATAGTTATACTTGATGGTTGTTTTAGTGCCGATTGGGATATGTTTGTTCTTTGAAAGAGGACGTACTGGATGAAAATTATGATAAAACGTGACGAAAGTGAAGCTAGGTGAAATGCAGATAATTAAAGTACACAGCGATTATGAATATAAATCAGTTTTCCTGTTATGAATAAACTTCCTTTTCTCTGTCTCTCTCTTTCTTGTTGTTGTTGTTTTTTGTTCAGAAAGTTTAGATCTATACTTCACGATAAACCTGCAGTTTGTACAAGGAAGAATGAAACTCATAATGTTACTGACAATATGAAGAACGGGTATAGATAGTTAACACAACTAATCTATACTGTATTTAACACGATGCAGATCTGACTACTTAACCATTTTTTTCATATAGAGCGACGAAACTGTTGGTTACGTTGATTAAATACTAATTAATCCATTTGTTAAACGCTGGATGTTTTCTTTGTACTTACCCGTATGGCAGACGAGAAGGTGACGGTGAGGTAGTTCAAGAGAATAAACAAACCCGGGACCGGTGGGGGAGGGGGGTTGTCCGTTAGTAGGACCGGGAACTATATTATAAAGAATAGTTTATTCTCGTAAGGTGACTGGACAATTTAATCTAACATATACGGACCAGGTCAATTACTCTGATGCAAGGTGAAAAGCTTAGTGGGAAAACAAAAGACCTTTAAAACCACAAATGACATATGTACAATTCGTTACATATTTGTCACGGACAAATTCTGTTGAACGTCATTCCAGACTGCCTCGCTGATTACATGAAGTTAAAAATAATACGTTTGCTTTGACTTCTTAGAATTTGTAAAACTATGAATGAAAATTAAATATCATTAAAGCCCGCACTGAGGATGTGACGTCATCATATAATTAAGCCTTAAAGGAGCATTCCATAGACTAGCATATTTTAAATCTGAATATCTTTAAAAACTGGAATAGTAATAGAAATGTTATAAACAAGCAGTCTTTTTTCTTGGACTATAACATATCAAGATTAAATTTCTTCCTAGATTCATCCTTTAAAACTGATCAATTCATTACAAAACAAACTCTGAAATTTAGTCCATGATATATTTCTCAATTTTTTGTATGATTTATGTGATAACTCTGCAAGTGTATAAAGCCTACTATAATTTGGTTCTCTGCATGGGCTGCTTCGTGGTTTACCCCAACCCATGGGCGTCAATCCAGTGGGGACGGGGGGACACGTCCCCCCACATTTAGATGGGTGGGGGACACACTATCACATTTGGAAAAAGAGTAGTGTATATTTGTTGTGTAGTTGTTGTTTAGTTGTAGATGGTGTTTCAAAGACGGTGCCCGTTCTCTAATATTGGGGAAATGAAACAGGGAGCATATTCCGTGGCAGCGCATCCCATGTTACCTTGTTGTTGAGTGACACCGGAGTTTACTCCACAGTGAGAACACTGGGTACACGCAGGGACGTCGCTAGAGGGGGGGGGTGGGGTGTCTCATCCCCAAACTTGGTAAAACTGACGATAGTTGGAAAATTGGAGTGCGATAGTCGGAATTTCAGACTGTCGCACTCTAGTTTATCTAGGCCTATTCATTTATTCCTGTGATTGTGCATGACCTAATGATTTCGGTCAAAATTGACCTTTAATCTGTCATATTTACCATGATTTCCTTGCCACTTTGAGAAATTGTATCTCGCGATTCTTATACTCCACCGTACAAACCTTCGTATGATTTTGAATACTCCAAAAAAAGGCCTAATAGAACTACCGTCATAGGCGTCGGAGCCCAATTTGATTTGGAGGGGTTGTAACGACTTGCCCGAAAAATGTAACCAAAATTTTTCGCGCGCTACGCGTGCGTTCCGCATGTTAATGTGCATATCATATAGACATGCACCGGTTTTACATCGCATGCAAATAACATACAATCATTTTCCGTCTTATTACCCTCCCATATTGGTTACAATTATTGGGGAAGTCGTTTCAATATTAATGGTAATGGTTATATAAGTTTAACCACTGAAAAACACATTGCAAGTTATTAGCATATTGCCCGAATATTTGGTTGGGGTGTGGGGGGGGGGGGAATAAGTTTGTCAAATGAGTGCCAGTGGGTACAAATGTATCGAAAAAAAGTATAGATAGGATGCTTGTTCTGAACGTTTCACAACTATATAGGCCTACTAAATATGAGATTGGTCCAACCTCTCCTTCTTCAGATATTGTGTCTACAAGGTTTTCACTATTTGGCCCCTGGTGACCCCAAATGACTTTTGACCTCTCCACAAAACAAAAGGGTTCTTCTACTCAATGTAGGTTCTCCTACACACGAAATATGAGATTGGTCCAAGCTTTACTTCTTCAGATATCGTATTTACAAGCAAGGCATCCCACACACACATTACACACACTCATCCGCCTGTATCACTGCATAGGAAACCCAAAACCTGTAAACCGGGACAGGGGAAAAGTACATTTTTGCCTTGAGAAACACCCGGGTAAAACGACCTTTGTACAACCCTAGAAACATCAAAGACAAGTGCTAAACTTGCTTCAGATTCATTAATCCAACTTATCGGTACGAATATCACAGGTATTATAACCTGCAATGTGTTTTAATAAAGTTTGTTTTGGTACGGGATGGGGGAAAAAAAGGTGAAAATCCGGACTTGTGGGAGGAAAATGTAAGTCACACATAGCTATAACGTGGGCTCCATATGGCAAACTTATCATAGTGTGGATAATTTTGTTACCACCTACCCCTGTTGCCTCAGGAATTCTATGGACTTTGAGTTAGACAATCAGTGCAATGCAATGCAACAGATTGAAAAGCATTGACGCCTCTCAAGAAAAGAAGTCTATAGCTACGCCCCTGCAGACGAAGACTCGGTCGAGCTTGGTGAAATCATCCTACATTGCGAGCTTCTTATATATTATTTTCGGTTGTTGCGCACCATCCTCTTTTGGTGGACGTTGAGAGATGAGAGGAGGGAGCAGCCATGCAGCAGGGAGGAATATACACAAAGTATCGGGGCCTTAAGGGACTTTGCAGTGTCAATAGGATGTCTTTTCATCGTCACCCATCATCTGTCCGTTAAACTTTCATCATTCGATCGCCAAATTTGTGCTTTAAATTAACCAGAAAATATCACAGTGTGAACAGTGTCACAATCTATAACTACCCCTAGACAATGTGTTAATTAGCCACCGTTTATCGCAAAGCCACAATTATTATGGGAATCCATTACCACAAATATATATGCAAAATTAAAGTATGTTGTCCAAAAAAATTGAGAACATTGATAATAATCAAGCAACTATACAACTAAAACAAACTTTTAATTTGAAATTCAAAATCGTACTTATCAATCATAAAATTTGAAACATTGTTAAATCAATAACAAATGAAAAGAAAAGCAAAAAGTACTCATTTAAGAAGTGCGCTTGGAAAATTCTTAGTAAGTATAGAAAAATAAACCATTCTCC
>KN892648.1:1010-12592 GCA_000934455.1 Apostichopus parvimensis
ACAGCACCGATGGCAGCAACGTAAGTTTAGACAACAGAATTTCAGACATCAACGTGAGTTTGATCAACAGCATGGTAAAGCAGCAGCAACACCTTTTTCTTTTTTCTGCAAGGGAGGTTTTTCTATTTACTACACAACTGTGTAAGAGTAACTCTTCAAGAGATAAGTTGAACATGGAGGTTGGATGACCGTTCCAAAAACAAAGAAAGCTAAAAGAATAAACGACAATAGTTTTGTCTTGTAAAACATGCAACTGATATGCATATATATTTTCAACATTGAAGTTAACGGCATTAACACCATCACATTCAAATAAAAAAATCAGTTCAAACTGTTTGAAGGAAATAATCTTGAAAGATTCAGTAAGCAATGAAACCTGACACTTCAGAGTACAATTTATCTGCTTCCATCACATTTTCAAGTTTCTTTTGCTCCTTCAGTTTTTCAAATACCACTTCAGGTCTCATCCGTCCAAGTAAATTTAGATTTTATCTTCAAAGATCATAATCCTGCTTATGCAGCAGCATGAATTAAATCTTCATACACAGATTTTGGACTATCACACTCTAAAAGAGAAAGCATTATGTGTACATCCGTAAGACTTTCCTTTGAAGTTACAGAAACTGTATCCGCAATCATTTATAAATTTCTTCATCTCAAAACAAACTAGAGTGACAACCCTCCAAGTAGTTTTCTTGCCAGATTTAAAAATACTGAATTTCTTACTTTCTTTCTTAAACACAAACTTTGTCCTAGCTGAGATTCTTGAGATATACAGCATTAAAGATTTTCACATTTGATGACAGTTGACTATTTGACCACACCAAACACAATACTTATCTCGTACTCATGGAAAACAAACGCCACATGCTAAATATTCTTCTTCTTGGAAATAACAAGACTTGTACAATTTCAGGTTTTGACCTAAAATGACATCCAGTTTGAGCTCCTTGCATAAAACTTGTCACATGTCACTTCATAAGATATCTTTTCTCACAAGGTTTTCAAGTTTTGACTACTTTGGACTCAATTGACATTTGACTTCCACCAAAGACTGTAAACATGATGCACAACTTTTTAAAGGGTGTGAAGACTCGCGCCAAAAGAAACGTCTAATGCCGTTAATCTGACCTAGTTTCGAATGAGGTGTAACAGAAGTGTTAGACACCACCAACGATCCCAGAAAATATTCACACAGCTTGCTACCGTCTGTAATTAGACACTAGTGTACAGTCAGTACATACAGCTACGGTCAATACCCACAACACAGTATACAAAAGATACAGCGATGGACATCTCAGGTCCAGCTAAAGATAACAAGGTATCACATTTCATTACTGTCTGCATTTTGTAGCGACAAGAGAAAAACTTCTCTTGCAAGCAACGGAAAGTTAACTTTTTAAAGATGGCGACACGCCGTTTGGGGCGAGTCTTCAATGCCTTTAAGTTTATATACCGCCACCAAAAACATTAGGCACCCTTAAACTCACTATGGGTAAACCACACATCAAGTGTGTCATCTGCCAACATTCTCGGTCTTGAGATATCATATTTATTTTCACGTTTTGACTTCCGTTGAACTCAAATATCTTTTGACCTCCACAAAAAACAGCAGACTAGTGTATGATGCATGTACAATTCTTTTCCACTAGAGCATCACACACATTCATATACATATGCATAAAATACATAAGTGGTAACTTAACGGCATATTTTACTTTTCTTTTTATTAAGGCAAGTAACAAATCACCAGTTTGTGTGCTAGCTTAGATTCCTCCAGAATTTCTGGACCCCTTTGAGGGTACTGATCCATCGTCGTCGTCGTCATTGTCAACATCATCATCATCATCATCATCATCATCATCATCATCATCATCACCACCTTTCAACCCAACAGCAGGACCTACTGGCTTCACCATGATTCACAAATATGCAAATATAACCTCAGGCTTAAGTCATGTGACTGAAAGAGATGATCTAATATGTACATCCCTAAGAATGCTATTTTGGATGTCAACTTTCGTTTCCTCGGCAATCACTGGAGTCTGAGAAACGGTTACTTCATCCTCATCATCTGGTAAACCAAATAGCAGGGTATCATTCTCATATGTTGGGATATAGTACCTGAAGGAAAAGATCAAAATTATTGTTTCTTTCACAAAGGATGAACTGGACGTCTGGATAAAGCAACATCAAAATGTTCTGATAAACAATACAGTTCTAAAATCGGCAGGCACCTGCTCCGGTCAGATTCATGCGTTTACTAGTCAATAATACGCTTGTTCTGCAGTGCAACATTCAGTCCTAGCAATGTTTAATCATTGCGCATAATCGCAAATTTGTAAGTTATATCTCTTTTACGATTGCCAAAGTATTTGCAATTTCTTCAAATATGTTTACAATTCCTTCGTTACTGGCCTGGATCACATTTATTGGATGTCTGATCGAGTGTGTCGATTGTGGTGTAGTTTAATTTCAGTGTGCCTGCTTTCGCGCTAGAGCCTAGCTTAGAACGTCTTTCTACAGAAAACTCTTGCATACTAATCATCACACCGCTACAAGGTATTACATCTATTCATTGTTTGCACATTTGGTTTTATTATTGCTAGTAGTTGTAGTAGCCTCGTAGTTTCATTCCTAAGTTTTTTATTTACTACAACGATTTTAAGAAATGTTATAGATTGAAAGTTGTTCGCAGTATTTGTTTGGTAGATGTTTAGAAACCACACATTTAGACACGAAAGAACAAATAACAACAGTGCACCATGGAAAAGAATGTTTTGACTGTATGTCTGCAATGTAAAAATGACAGTGATGACGTAAAAACTGTAACCTAGTAATCGCAGTAATCGCGAGAAGAGCTGTATGCGATTAATCGACTACAAAAGGATAGGTCGACTATCAGCACTAGCATATATATGTGTGTATATATTTATGTATATATGTAAAATAGCATATAAAACACTGGTGAAAAGTTTTCCTCCTGCCATTACAGGCAAACTCAAGATTAATAACAATTACACCAACAACTACAATTTGGCTTGGAAGGCTTGGGTGACAGTTGCAACATTCTACAACATTACACAGGGACTAAGACATCCCTTTACCCTTCCTCTTCCCTGTCCCCCCCCCCTCACAAAAATATATATATATATATATCTACATATTGTACTAAAAGATTACTATATAATGTATTTCCTACTACTTGCTCCTCCATAAAATCATCCTCACTCCCTCCTTAGAAACAGATATCCTCAGCTAATTTCAACTTCATAAAGACTATTTGAACCTACAGTCTGTGTTGTTTACTTCAGCAGTATTACAGGCTTTGGATTAATGAAATACAACAGCAACTTACTCTGGTTGATCCCATTCAGTGTTATCAGGAATGTCTTGAATATGTTTACTGTCTGTCATGTGACCCACCAATGCATCCTGGGTAGAATACACTTGATGACAAGAAAAGCACATCTTTTGATGAATTCGACGCCGGATGAAGTTGACCACTTTCAACTGCTTGTAGAAGTTTAACTCTGCAGACAAAACATGGATAGGGCCATTAAATCAAATCATATTCTTACCAGAGAATACCAAGTATTCCATTAGTTAGTTAAATACAATAAATGTACAATTGGTGAGGGTACAGTAGGGCTATCGATGTAAACATGTCCATTTAGTGATCCATAGAACATAGGTTGTGTTGAGAGGGCAGTCAGGCTACTAGCATAAACATTGGTTGAAGCAAAGTGGAAGAGAGAACAAACATGTCATTATTACCTAGATTAAACAATGTGTTGGGAAGGACAGTAGGATGTTCAGGTCTGAGACCTTTAGGGTTTGCATATTACCGAGAAGTGCAAGATTGTTGATGCAAAGCCTTTTTTCAGCATGCCAGGTTGAAATCTTTGACAAGCCCACCTGGTCTGCAAGCTGCCTTTTTGGTAATCCATGGTTTGGAGAAAATAGCCCACACAAAATATCAGTTGTACTTGTTTAAATCAGTTGCATGAAAATCAATAGTGATAGGTTCACTCTTAAAACCTACCGAGAGTGAGAAATAATTGGCAAAGAATAAATTACCATAAATTGCTGTCTCAGAAAATCTGTGGGGAAACTTGGACATGTGAGTCAATTGGTTCCCATAACATGATTGCTTTTGCATAGATTTAATTTTTTCTAGCATATTTCAAGAGGGAAATAGTGAGTGACTGGAGTTAAAGCAAGATATAGTACTGAGTTCTTGTTTCATTCCATTCTAAAGCCCTTCAATCATTCACCTCGTTATACTTTCATTTCAAATGACAGAGGTAAAATCAAACATTTGAACCATATATGCAACCTGTCTGAGCTTAAGCAATGACAGCCATGTTGTGATCTCGTAAACAAAACTAAAGTAAGCTATTTCAAGTTGCCTCTCATTGTTTATTAGACTTATTCACAGGCACAGGAGTTGGGGAGGGGGGGCGGGAGGGGGGCTGGGGGACCTGCCCGAAAATTTCGGTTATATTTTTTGGGCAAGTCGTTACAGCCCCCCCAAATCAAATTGGGCTCCTACGCCTATGGACTTACTCAAAGTAGTTTTAATTCTGTCCATGTCAAATTCATGTTTCTGTTTCATGTGTTCTAGCAGGTCTGTCGTCTCCACAGAATGCTGGTTACAAAAGAGACACACTGCAGTAGCACCAGCAGCCTCCTGCCAGTCATCCCAATCTCTGTGAGACAAAGAGGAAGGTAAGAGGTTAATCAGTCATAAAGGTTTGATGTATCCCATCACACTGAAATACATGTGTAGTATATTGTTTATAATTAGCTGCATTCATATTACAAAAGTTTACTTAAGAATGTAACAAACACTCTACTTTGTCTCTGATTAAGTAATGTATATCTGTCTGCTCTTTAAATTTCAGCCTAAAACAACTACTGCACTGGAAGATACCTGCCGGCATATTCCATCACCCCCCCCCCCTCCGAATTAGACAGTAGCTCATTGAAACTCTACCAACGTGATGATTGTGGATCTAGACCAGCTCATATAACGCCATCTCTTTTGCGATTAGTGTTCAGAGAATTACATGGCAAGCATTTAATTGTCACATCCATCCTCATTCTGGGATGCCACTGAACATTCCCCATATGACGGACAAGAGTGCATGTATCTCAGCCACTGGCCATCTTCACCCAACTCAAGATCAATGCAGTGCAGCCATGGTGAAGAATGTTGTTTCCAAACCATTGAAAGAACAGAACCATCCAATCTTTGCAAACCAAAAGTGGAGTTTGGTTCTGTATCTCTTGATCATCTGGCTGCTGCATCCATCCTGTGTTTGGTTCATCAGTTTCTTTTCTGGAGCACTCTTCAAGCCTCCCTTTCCCATTCCTTCCCCCCCATCCCTCCCCTCCCCATTCCCCCTCTACCTCTTCCCATACACCCCTACGCTCTGGCTTTACTTCTGATGTTACAACAATTTCTATGAACTTAGAATGTACAAGAGCTTACTCTTGTCCTGCCTCTTGGGGAGCCTCATCTCGTTCCGCTTGAACAGCCTGCCATCCTTTACCCATTTCCAAATAATTTATGATATAATATTTGTCGAAAGTTGTATTCTTGGGGTTGAGTTTCCGATGCTGTTTTTTCCTCATGTGTTCACGTATGGCAATCTTGTCGCGAAATATCTTCTCACAGTACAGGCACTGAAGGCTAAAAAAAGGGTTTAAAAAATTGGAATAGCCTGATCAGGTGATGAAAATATGGGAACTGACTAATTTTTCCAGACATATTATTTCCCTCACTTCAAGCTACAAATTTGAGCTCCTCAAGTCTTATGATATGAAAATCAAAATTGCAAACTGAATACAAGATTAATACTGATTCTGATTTTCCAAACTGAATGGAAGTAACTTATGTGATCTACATAATTCTAAACAGACGTAGTAGTCAAACACACTGTTCAGAAAGTAACTGAAAAAATTTCAGACAACTTTCAAACTATTTAAGCATTTCTGTGCATTTTTATATCAAATAACCTATTAATCTACCCCACAACCCCACATCTTCATATCTCGAATTCCTTTCAGATCCAAATATGATGTCTTTATTCTAACAAAACAAACCGTTTCAAAAGATTCTCCCACAAACCACACTCCACCCCCCCCCCCCTTGTCCAACCTTTTACAGATTAAGTCTTTTCCATAGCTGGGCAAACAAAATGAATGCCTACACAGAATCTTATCACAGTTTACTTAATTATCAAGGTTTTGGAAATCACACTCACCTATCCATCTTCTCCCTCAGAACCTTTAAAAATTCTTTTGTGAAAACTGCAAAACAAGTAAACGATTGCTAAAATGCTTAATATATTAGGAGAGGACAGATATCTTGCATTTCTGACTCTGCATCCCAATGAACATTTCATTTCTTTTCTGTGCTGAAATTATGAATTGACGCTTCTTTCCAAACTGCACATCGTTAAATGAGAATGAGTACTGTGTAGTAATACAAATGTTTGTGCTCCACCACACATTTTCCTTTTGTGTCTTAAGTACATCACCATCATAACTTTACATACACACCAAAACACAACAACAACAGAAACCCATAAACAAAACTATTAACTTTCACCTTATTTCATTTGATGCCTTAAATATTTGGCTGTGAGACCAGCTGGAAACTATCAAATCTAGGGATTGCTATGTCTGCATAAGTTCTATCAGCAATTTGCAAAGAACTATGCACCCTCGATTAACGATCATTTGTTACACAAAAAGGAAGATTCTTGAATGGATTCCCTCACCGAGATTGTCCGGCAGTCCAACATTAAAGTTGTGATCTCTGGCCATGTGGTTGAATAGCTCAGAGCGATTTCCGGTGTAGAGCTCCTGACAGAACAAACACGGACTTGAGAAAGACACATCTTGTCTCTCTTTCTGTTGAGTTCTGAGAATGATATTTAACCGTTCCACCTGGAGCTTCTGACGAAGTTCACTGTCTTCTTGAAGTTGGTCACACAAGACAAAATAGGTTTGGTTGTCTACAGAGGAAGGCCAAATGTATAATCCAAATATGATTAAAGTCTATTAAATGAAATTAAATTACTTATGAGCTTTCAATGCTTACCTCTGTCTCTATCATAATTTCATATGCACTTCGAATGATACATCGATAATTTTTAATGAGTTACAGCCTCATGTGTTCACATTTGTGAAGGGTATGGTTTGCAAACTTACTGTTCATATGAAGCATGATATTAAGGTTGATTTCAAATGTCCAATCACATGGCATGTTTATTAAATTTTATTGAATAACCTCCCCTATCTGATCTCAAATCGCAATCATTTTTTACTTATTCTCAAACTGTCATTTAGGTTCTTCCAACAATTCATATCTTATTCCTGTATATAACATTTTTATGTCAAACAGTGCAGGATTACAAATATGATAAAGCATCCTTTATTTTACCTTCCTCAGATGTGGGCAAGCCTAAGGCATGGATTGGTTCTACTTGAAATCTGTCGTGCCAGTAATTTAAATATCTGATAAAGAAAAAGTTAACAGACAAAAAGCTGTTTGAGAAACTCCCTTTCTTTGTGAGGACATTTTAAGTCCAATTAGAAATTACTGCTTTATCATTGCAAGTAATACATTTAGGCTAACATAAAAATTACATTGTAGTACTGCAGGATGTTTGGGAAAGTGTCAGGACAAGTGACAAGAAGAGTTGACAACATCGGAAATATGTCTTAATCAATATTACAAAGATAATTAAAATTCAATTTGAATGAATATGGAAAGCCATCCATTGACTCTCTTCAGTGAAAGATTCCTGACACAACCATGCTACCGGTTGCAGGCATGTTAGCTTAAGTCTCCTATCCACACACATACACCTGCCATTTAGACTGCAATGCAGTCTAAGTTACGCTGAGTGGACTTTAACAAAGGTAAAACTAGAATCTGACATGCTTTAAAGAAATGAGTAATATAAAAAGATTCCAACATCTTCCATGTAACCACTCACAACCAAAGAAATTCTCCTAAACAACCATTCCCCCAGACAACAAATTACACTCCCTCATCCCTATTTCTTTCTGAAACTCTGGCAGGCATCATCAATGTTATATTGAGATATTATGCATTACTATACATTATCATTCATATGTATACATATTATAATTTCTTTAGGTAAACAAGTCCCAGAATGTACCACTTCATAGATAATTTTAGAATGGGACAATATTTCAGTGACTCATACGACACAAACAACAAATTTAATACTGCTTACTCACACTGTCTCTGTGTAGACCTCGTTTCCCTTTACAGCCAACCATGCGGGGTACTCAGCCTACCCATTACCTATACACTTATCGTATACTGTATACACTTATAATATTGAACTCTTAAATTGGGCAAGTCTTGAGTCATACAGTATCAATATACATCTTTTGTAGAAATCAACATACCTCTCAAGATCACAAATGAGGTGGCTGTCAGCTATGAGCAGCTTGTGCTCTATCCTCATGTGGCAAAATAACTCTTTGGTTGTAACATATATCTTTCTTTCCTTGCACAGAGGGCAAATGTATTCAACTTGCTTATTTACTTCATCAACATCATCATCAGTGACTTCAGGAAATATTAAAGCATCCACAGGGCTAGGACCTGGATTGCCAATATCTGCCGCATTCATTGCTTCTTCCATGATGCAGAGATTTGATTTGCAAAATTGAATTTTTTCCTCTCTGTTTCTTCTGTGTTATTCTGCATGGTGGTATTCGATAAATAAGAACAAATTGTGAGCCAGTTTTTTCATCCTCTTAAAAGTTAAATGTTCAATTTCAGCATAACGAGAAAAGATAATGTAGGCCTACATTTCCATTCTACAATTAAAATATATTCTAAGTTACACAGACTGAAACAAGAAAAACAAACTTATAAACCAACACTTTGTTAACTATCAACCTGAAGGGCATTTACTGTATAGTAAAGGCTTGACTCACCATCGTAATTTGATACATCTTCAAATACTACTAGCAACGATACAGCAGGCAACCTTTGGCAAAATTTGGAAATCGTACTCTCTAAAAATAACCAAAATTACTTTATGATGATACAACTACTCTCTGGGACCTGACCTGTCTGAGCTTAGAGGCTCAAAGCATAGCACACAGCATCCAAAGTCAATGAATGTATACTTAGGCCTACACTACGGTGAGCTTATCGATGAATATGTGTCAATCTAGGGGTATGAAAGAACTTGACAATGACGACTACTGGAAACACACAGTTTTTATTTCAAAAGAAACTACTTTAACTATTGTCTCATTTAATGTTTTGTACTGGTTTAAGAAAGACTCCCTTCTCCCCCTCCCCACCCCCTCCTCCAAAGCTTCCAATCATTTATGTAATAATTAATCCATAGCTTTGAACTTTTATTTTATTGAGTACCTTTGCCACAGGATTATCATGTATTTAAACTTAAAACAGGAGGACAAGTGGTCATGGCCCGCGAGGGAGGGAGGGAGGGAGGGAGAGAGGAGGGAGGGATCTAAGTTGAGGGCCTCTCCTCCCTTTGGAACTGGTACCAGAACTGGTAGCTAGTTTTTCAAAACAATCTCAATTTATCTGGACTCAATACATGTGGTTTTCATCTTCGGATTCCAACTATGTTCAGCAGCAGTTGGGTGAATACGAAAATTAGTCACGTAAGATGCCCAGTGTGCAGACTAATAACAATAAGTGACAAGTCGTACCCTATATCTGGGGGAAGGGTTAACAACATCATGTCCATGGATAAAACTATATATGGTCACCTTAAATAACAATGTATCTTAGCCCCTTGGTCCCCTTAAACATACAGTACTCCAGATGAATATCATGATGCATTTCTTACTTGCCAGGGGTATAGTGCGACTGCAAGTGTTAATAATCATTCATCTGGCTACAATGGGGACAGAATGAAACATTCCCTCACTAGGTCTACTTTATATTCGGTTGGCTACTGTGTAAATAAACCCAATTAACATGGCCAGTTTTCTGGGCAAAAAGTCCCCAAAATAACATAGGTGATTAGGTCAATCATAGCCTATGATATATATAACAGAATTAACATATTTTCGTATGATAGGCTACTACATTTACTTCGTTTTAATATTAGATATAGGCTACGCAATGAAATTTTCCGTAACTGTAACTCTCAGTAGGGACTGGGATAGCTTACGAAAACTATAAGGCCGTGTGATAGTAATCGTAATACTATGACTAAGAGGCCTAGTAATAAGCTATAACAATAGCCTACCGTTATGATTTCACAGCAAGCTATTCAGATACCCAATGTGCGAAATACCAATAGCAGTGGCTCAGGCTTTGGTGATAACCTACAGTTGAATTACATCATGATCAGTTGACTGCTTTAAAAATGGCAGATATTAATCGGATGTCAGATCCAGAATATTATTCTAAATGAATCTCAACGCTGAAATCGATTGATTGAGGATTTGTTTTCGTTTCTTAAAATCTGCAGGCGGTGGTACGATAATAATATTACAGTACCTGTTTACATACCAACTACAGGAAATCCATGACGTCACTGTTTACTTTCTTTCCAGTCTCGCTTTTGCTCATTCTATTCCTACTAGACCAGTCCGGATTCCAAAAAAGCGATCACACATATTCTCCAACATTGTGACAATCTTTCCAACCCTTTCCAAAATAAATTATATTCAGTAACAACCTGCCAGAACAGGCTTTTATCACTTCCACAAGTCTAAATTGTAGTCTGTTATTAGCAGGGCAAAACAAGACTAAGGTAATGTTATACTTTGATCAACATCTTTGGACATCAAGGGAAACAATAAAGAGGGGGGGGGGGGGAGGGAACATCAGGTTTATTTTAACCAGTTAATTGACCGATAATAGACCAAAGCATCTATTTACAATACAGTAGTAAACTAGCCAATTGTCCAAAATGAACCAGTTAACCCAATGTTTAACAAGACAACTATTTTTTTTTTCCTGTTTTACCTTGATTTTCTGTAGGTAGGTAGCCCCCCCCCCACACCCCAAATGCCAAAGCCCATCACCACATCTTTTCCAAGCTTCAATACCACATGCCAGAACACATGAAAACAAGAAATAACAAACATATTGTATATATGTGTCAATCAACTACATTGTATTGAATTTCATTAACTACATTTTTTTTTGTCATTAACCATATGGAAGAAACTAGTCTAATGTATGAAGTCTGCAGCACACAACTTTACTGGTTGAAAAAATAATTAGGAAATTAGGAAAATGAGATGAAGCACAAAATAGATTATAAAAGAACAAGCTCTCAGTTAATATATGATAACAAGTAGGTCTTTGCTCTTTCGTTGATCATAACCATAATCCTGCTCATTGAAGTGGCTATTTGGAAATTACAATTTCCCTCAACTCCCCTCACCCCACCCCCTCCCACAAACCCATATCACTTTAGATGAAAAAGAATCATCACTTTGAACCTTTGGGGAACAGTATTTGGTACAGTATTGGTCAGTAAAGGTTTTTGCTGTGGCTAGATAGTACAGTTCACATTATGATTTAT
>KN892649.1:0-24444 GCA_000934455.1 Apostichopus parvimensis
TACAGAGCACAATTACACACTTTGCCAGTCAGTGACATGCACAGGATATCAAATGCGGAGGGGCAAATCCAAAATTCCCCCTGACTGAGCTTGATAGGGGACTGAACTGTGTGGAAGGGGCAGAGGTGGATGAGCTGGCATTGAAGGATGGGAGCAGGCCCTAGGGTGATTGAAGCTGACTTGTATATAGGGGGGTGTCTGGGGCCATGGATTATTTCTATAAAGGAGGGATGCTGCCATGGGGTCATTGAAGCCAAACCACAAGTAGGGAGGGTTGTGAGTTCTCACCCAGATAAAAAAAACATTGGTCTATATAAGTATCCCTAAATGTAAAGGTTTGCTCATAAATATTTTATGTGAGGTTAGAAATGGGTTGGTAGGGGTAACTGTACACCCATAGTAGCAGTCCAATTCTTCAGAGTTGGATTGCGAATGCACCTTTTGTTATTTAGTACAACAACCTTGGGTGCACAGTGAACATTCAATGTTTGCATATGAAATGCACAAGGAATCACTGAGCCTCTTGTTTTTTGTTTTACATTCCTATCACTAAATATGAGATCCACAAACATTGCATGCACCCATAATCTCAGAACAGCACAGGAGCTTTGAATCTCAGACTAGCTTTGTGTCTGTGAATAGCTTTGTACAGATGTATAGTACTGTCTCAGACCTGCCTAGTCTGTAGCCTGAAGACCTTTGTTTCTTTGCATAGCATTGATCTGAATAGCTGTTTGTCTGTGAATAGTTTTGCATCTCAAAGTTGCAGTATAGCATTGTATCTCAGAATCGCCTTGTATCTCAGAATAGCCTTGTATCTCAGAATAGCCTTGTATCTCAGAATTGCCTTGTATCTCGAAGAAGTTAATTACACCCTCATCTAGGCCAAGAGCAAGTATTTTACAGCATTCTAATGAAGCTGTTAAGTAGTTTGCATGAGTGAACCTACTAGTGAATAGAAAATAGCTCTGCAATGTATGTAAGTAAAACAGGCACCAGTGGAGTTCAGTCTACTACACTGCCAATTTATCACGTCTGCTAAATTCAGTTTCAATTTACAGTATTTGTCAAGGCGACAAATCCTAAGTCACATTAGTGTCTGTATTTTACAAATCGGGGCCGACTCACATCATGAACAGTTTAATTTACCTTTGACGATGGGTGTCAGCTAATCGGTGTGCAATGTTCGGTGCAGATCTTCGGTGCTTAATCATCAGTGTCGGATTTTCAACAGAGGGCGACATATCCAAAGAGTCCAAAAAAGACAAAAAGAGATAACAAAAGACATCAGTTCAACTTTGCTGGCATTTATTCATCACAACAATTTGGGCACACAACAGTAAACAGCATTTTGATAATATACACAGTGCCCACAGACCAACAGAGGTGCAACTCGCAATGTACATGGAATATATATATTTACAATAGCACAAAAATGTCAATTTTAGTTCATCTCTAGTAAATTTATACAGTATTTAAACAACTCATGATTAATTAATGAATGAATGAATGAATTAATTAAACAGACTTTTAGGCTACAAAAATCCCAGCACCTTGATGCATTGCCAAACTAATTCACTAGTACAAATGTTTTATCATTTCATCGACAATTTTCATTTCTTCTTAATATTCAATTAAACGTTCTGACTATATTTCATTCTAAATAAGTTCACTTCTTCAAGCCATTCTACCGCTTATCTTAGTAAAGTGTTTGTTTCTTTTATTCATTACTCTTATTTCTCGTGTGTTTGAGTTATTAAATTGATGCTTTTATGATAACTTTCCTACAGAAGAGGAAGAATTGATAAATGCCACTTTTTGTCAAATATGTATTAAAGATCAGAACCCACCCCATGAATGTTTGTTCCAAATGGAACTTGAACTTTGACCCAGTAGGTCTTGATACATTAAACACTGAAAAATATGATTTAGCAGGGAATTTAGCACGGTGATATCATCAGCTTACAAATGATATTCAATATCAATCCAATATCTTACCAATCATCAGTTCATAAGTGATACTAAATATCATTTGATATTTTTATCATGCATAGTTTACAAATGATAGTCAATATCAAATGATATCTTATCAATCATGAATTTACAAATGATACTCACTATCAACTCGATATCTTACCAATCAGACAGTTTACAAGTGAATCTCACTGTCTAAGGTATATCTAACCCAACCACCAGTTTATTAATGACACTTAAAATTAAACCTATATGTTACCAATCAACCCTTTACAAATGATTCTCAATATCAGCCTAATATAACTTACCAATCATTAGTTTATGATAATTAATGTCACACATTTATCTTACCAATCAACAGTTTACATATGATTCTCATTGTCAAACGTTTATATCTTACCAATCGACAGTTTATGAATGATAATCGATATCAACCTGATATCAACCTGAAATCAACCTGATTTCAACCTGAAATCAACCTGATAGTTGGATAAGCTGTCACAAATTCTCTCAGAAAATTAGGCTAAATAATTATTCCTTCTGGGTTATGCTTTTACAACTGAACAGACAAATTAATTCCTCTTAACAAGTCTTTACTGAAAGTTGACTAATTTGTCTCTCAGATTTATAGAAACATCATGTACGTTGAACAAGCATTCCCATCACCTTCAACAGATTAAACACCATTTTTTAGCTTATCTGTTCTATTAAAACATAAACAATGATGATAACTGAATTCCAATATTATAATTAGTGATTAATGATATCTATGAATTAATGATATCTATAAATTAATGATATCTATAAATTAACAATATTTATAGAACTGAGTATTAAAACCACTAAACACTTATCTGCTACACACATCATTTTCTTGTAGCACAAATTGTGAGCATTTTCTAAATATCAGCAGAAGTCATTCCACATATTGTAAAGATGATAATAAACAACATTGATGACCGATGAAGAAAGCTCTTAAATATTAAGTCCAAGTAGGCTATGAAATTTTTATTTTTATTCAATCTTTGAAACATCCAATGACTATTACTTAATCTAAATTATGTTAAGATTAATTGATGCGGTCATGAACGTTTATGCAAATCATTCTCGTTTGTTCATTCACCATGTGGTAGTCGAGTAATTAATAAAATGAAAACACCTTATATAAAATAACTCGAGTGACTGGTGATAGGTCGGCCCAACATGTCAATTAATCCCCAAGTTTTTATTTTCGTCACTAAACACACTTTTCTTAGTAGCATTATATCAGATATTTGATGATCAAACATGGTAAATATGAGATGATATATTAATAGTGCCACAAACCCGACCACCATCGTTGGTCTTTACGACAGAACTAACCCAAAACAACAAAGAAATCTCGTTTTTTAATTCGGGAGATATCGCAGGTTCATTCGTTAATGCATATTCATGACTATGACATCATCCAGCCAAAAACACTTCATGATTTTGAAATCTTCAATAATTTATGACAATGTTCATTTTCTATAATGCAGATGGGTTTTACCAAAATGCTGAAGCTAAAATCGATGCAGCTCTTAACATGACCTAACCATGACATTAGTTTCGGTGTCAAAGGTCAACATTCTACCTCAAAGAAAATATGCAGCAGCAAGAGAAAGTGGATGGTTTCAGATGCTAGTCCCACAACTTTTGAACTTTCTCCACACCTTTCTGTCTTTGTCCTTCTCCAGTTTATTCCCTACCCCCTTCCCTTAATCCTCTCTTTGTCCCTCCACTGTTTATCCCCTACCTCTCCTCTTTCCCTGTTGCTTTCTTCTCACCATCCACTGTCTACTTATAATCCCCTTTCATCTATCTCTTTGTGTTCACCATACTCATTAACCTGTCTGTATTCTGTGTGTTGTCCCTTCTGTTACTGTTACTAATGTCATTTAGCCTTTGAAGAAGATCCTGCTAGGATCGAAACGTCAGGCCAACTTACTTTTACACATTCTCCTACACAGGCTCTCTAGTGGATAAGCAGTTTGCTAACAGCTTTATTTTATTTTAACTTTTGAACTAGAGTATCTCCAAAAGGGAGCAAGATTTTCTGTAGCAGTTGAGGGGATTTTGTTTTCTATTACAAAGAACTCTTATCTTATCATCATCTAAATAAATCTTATCATCATCTAAAGTTGATAGTTCGGTTTGTGTCTCCTATTAATGATTGTGATATATAAATGATGATAGCTAGTATCATTCAGGCTGCGTTTCATATTCACACGAATAATTAACTTAATAATCTATCTCTTTTACATATTCTGTTCAATATTTCTCTATGATTTTTATAATCTTTGGAATGTTAGATAATAACTTCTTTTTTCTTTTTCTTAAATTTGCATAGCGCTGGACATCTTTTCTTGCTTGTTTTTAATCAAGCAAAAATTTAACTCTTGAAAACTTGAAAATTTCATTGTTCAACTTCACACACTATTATCAGTATAAACTAAAAAAAAAAAAAAAAGGAAAAAAAAATTAAACAAATAATATTTCATTCCAGATTTTAGTTAACACATCAAAGGCAAGAAATAAAATCTGTCTTCCCTGAAATAACCTCCACAGAAGGTAATCAAAATAAGTATGATGTAACTCAGTTAACAACAAACCAAGCTTTAAAGCCCCCCCCCCCCCCCGCCCCCCAACATAAACAAAAAATATACTTTTACTTTATTAATATGAAATAGATCTTCTTATGAGCCATCACTTGTTCAATACTGTTTTTTTTTGACAACTAATATAGCCATGTCCATCATCTAGCTATCTTCATTTCTATGATACAGCATTGGCCTTTGGGAACAGAAAGATAGAGAACAGCCCCTTCTTAAATTCAGAAAGAATATTTCTTCAATTCAAATCAAATGGAGGGAGATCTTAATGAATACAATTTTTTGTAGTTTAAACAACAAGATGGCAAACTTGCAATTTTTTCCTCTCATAATATGATACAATTTATTAGCAGAACATTTTGTACTGACATCAATTTTATACACAACACTCTATCATGACGTCATGGGGGAGTCCTTATTAATATCATACCCAACCCCTTTTATCATGATGTCATGGTAGAATCCTTATAAATCACACACACAACCCCTTTTATCATGATGATATTGGGAGTACTTATTAATATCACATGCAACCCTTTTCAAGGTTGCATTTTCAAGTGTTCATGGATTCTTGTGAATTTGCTATAATATCCTTCTCAGCATATTTTTGTTGCTGACAAACATTACAAACTGTAATGTTTGTACACACATCTGATACTGAAAAGGACGAAATTCAACAAAATGGGGATATCTGTAAGGTCCAATCGAGTGACAATATCTTGAACTTTCTAGCATAGTTTAGAATCAATTTTTCTTCTACTTTTAATTCGTTACAACACTCTCGTTCATTATTTCGTAGGATGCAGACTTTATTAATCTCAAATAACATTTACAGAATACTTTTGAAGAGTCCAATGACATTTTGTATTTGGCAAAGATGCTTTGTAGTTATTTCAGAGAACTGCAATGAAAACATTAATAAACCAGTTATTGGCATTCCAACTAACTTCCTGCACATCTTTGTTTTTGTTGCTTATTTCAGGTTCCATCCCTGGAGATCTCCGATATTCACTTGTAAGTAAATATGCTGAACTACTATAAAGACAGAGTTAATAACTGTTCTAGAATTCAAGCAGAAGTAGATCTCGCAATTCTCCCAACTATTTGATGTATAACAGCGACAAACATTGTACTTCATATGTTTCTTAAGTGAGAATTACTCAGTATTATCAAGGAATGCGACCTGTTTTCACAGTGTCATGGTTTCACAGGCTGCTGGAGGGGGGAAAATAATGCAGCACGTAGGTTGGTTCCCTCTATTACCAGCAACACTTTAGAAATTTTAAAACTGTAAAAAAAAGTTTGTTCTCTAGATGAAGAATCCAGTACTTTTCTGTACTTATTACTCTGGCAACAATTTGGAGTTTTAAACTATATTTTCTCCAAATAAATGAATTGGCAGCTCCCCTGTCACAAAGGTCAAAGGTTATTTGAATAAAACAGCATTCCCATCCCCGACGATATGTGCGTAGTCACCCAGAGAGTTTCACTTTCTTAACGTTTAATTCATATCGTAGGTTGTCCTGCCAACGAGAAAAATCTTTCCGTTAAAAAACTTCTCATTTCTTTGGGACGTCAAGGTGCAACTTTGAACTCTCCATTTTCTTAGCCTGCACTTTCCTGGTCTCCGATCTGCGATCGGGTTTGGAATCTTCTTTGGGCAGGGGGGTGCACTCATCGGTCGAGTCCGACCTTAGTCTCTGTGCATCAAATAGGTCCACGGGAAGTTTCTCGTGATCGGGAGATAACGCCCTCCGTAAGAGAGGTGACGGAGGGGTCTCGTAGTTTTTTCTCCGGAGAGAGAACTTGTTTTTACTCTTCAGGGGTGCTGAAAGGGTAGGGCTAGCTATGCTGTGAGTCTGGAACGTCTGTGTGGTCTGTGAACTTCCAGGCGAGTGACCGAAATTTGTACTGATGGCTAACGGACTGGTACTCCGGATGGGCGACGAAGGGACGGGCGAGGAGCTCTGTCTGGCCAAGGGGGACAGAGGGGTGTGACCTAGCGACTTCCTTCGATTACTACCCACTCGGAACGATCGGGGCAGCTTATGAGCCAGACCCTGGAGGGAGCTCGGCCTAGACGACTGATTGTGAGAGGCAGGGGAGTTTGGGCAGCTGGAGGATGGAGAACTACTGTTAGATGAACCCAAAGGGGTACTGGAAACAAAGGCTTGAGGCATCTGCAGCAATGGTGGGGACCTGGGAGATTTGACCAGGGTAGGGGAGCGAGGCTCGTGAAGGGATGGAGACCTGTGCAGGGACGTCTTTCCTTTACCGCCAGCAAGAGGTGACGGCTGATCTACGCCTCGTTTCAAACTAGACCGTCGGATGATCGAGGACCTCCGCCGTTTGTCGGCGAGTTCCTTGCGTCTGTTCTTCTTCTTCCGACGAGCCATCTTGCTGGTGGCGAGGTTGTGTTTCTTTCCTCCGGTTTTGATGGTGGTGTTCTCCAGAGGTACAGCTCTGAGGATGACCTGGCTGGGGTTGCCATAGAGTAGCTCCACCACCTCCCTATGGATGAGACCTTCTATCGGCTGGTTGTTAATGTGAGTCAGTAGATCACCCGGAGAGAGGCCAGCAGCTGCCGAGGGAGAACCTTTCTCTACATGCTGTTGAGAAGAAACACGAATCAACCGGTTAAATTTAGGCTGAATAAATTTGAATAATGCAAGGGGGAAGAAGAGAGAGAGTATAGACCTTAAAAGACAGACCAGAATAGCCTGGGTTCTTTTTAAAAAGAAAACCCTGAATCACAGAAATGTATTGGAGATGGGGGGAGGGGGCTGGGTGGGGTAGTGGCAACATTAACAAAGAACTTCCTAACATCACTCCTTCCTAGCCATAGCTCTATCAGTATAAACAGACTATTACTTTTCACCTTAATAATGGTTTCCTGCTAGTTATGAGCCAGAATATGCTTCTTTATATCTAGCTTCTGTCTCTGTAAAATTTGTCGGACTACTTTCCAGCAGATACGGTTAGGTTTGCGACCTTCTAAACTTTTTCGCCCAGTTTGTGATTTGATGTACACAACAATCCAGAGACAAACCAAAGTAAGTTAGTTATAAAAAATATCACAGAGAGTCCTTAAAACCTTCCTATGTACCGTTGCTGCACTCCCCATGTGTCAATGAAAGTGTAACAGTGTTTAAGATCTCAACTAACGGTTTAGAATATTAAACTCACTTCATTCAGGGGTATGTATTTGAGCTGTAAAGCAATTATGACTGGCCTTGCTTATCCTTTAATGTGTGGTCGGTGATGTGTATTAATACACTGCTAAATGAAGAAAAACTTGGGAAAATCCTTGTATTCCTTTCCAAAGGATCAGAGCATGCACCTGAGCATGCACTACAGGAATCTGGGCAACGACTCATACTTTTCATCGCGAATGATTTTAAAATAAAATCATGTGAAATCATATATCGTAATCATAAGAGGAAAACAGATCAAGAAATATATCGACTTATATTTACCGTGACCAGATGATGCAGTGTAAAGACGTCTGACACGCCCAGGTAAACTCTGATTGCCTTCATGTGAAATCCAAGCTTCATGTTCCTTGGGGGTCGTTTAATGATTATCGGGGGTTTCAGTGGCCCGATGGAGGGAGATGTGGGGTCCCTGGAGGGAGAACCGTCTCGAGAGCTGGTGCTGGATTCTCCAGGGGAGTTCATGGGGGATGGAACTTGCAGCTCTTCTGTAGAGAGGAAATGAGTTAGATGAGAGTTATTCAGTTGTTTAACCATTTCGTTTCATTTCAGTTCCGTTACACTTCAGGTTTTACCCTGTGTGACTGACAGGGAATGGCCGGGGAACAATCACAACCATAATCTACCTCAAAAATTGAAATTAGAAAAGTGACTGAAGGATGGTGGTTGAAAACTTGGGAACAGGGCAACAACATAAATACTAGAATATGTATGTCAAAGAAGCAAAACCCAATACCTTCACATTTATCCCAGATGATCAGGAATTGCTTTTAATGAGATGTTAAATGATCTCATTGAGTTTTGAGATATGGCCGTATAATGCTTGTTAAAGCTTTCACACCAGTGACCCAGTCTTGGACTTATGTCGGGAATACTGACAACAAATAAAATTCCGTACCAGGCGGTATCACTAAGGACAGACCACTGGACGATGCTGACTTGACCACAGGTCTGGACCGACGCTCTGCTTGGAGCCCTTCCTTACTGTTATCTTTTGAGGATGACCCTTGACCTCCCTTGGAATCCTGCGAGTCCATCGATGACGTCGTCGCTGCACTGTCCTCCTCCAGTGAGATGGAGAATCGGGGCAGAACGTCTCGCAGGAAGGTTTTACCGATCCGTCTGGTCCGAGGGGATGCCTCTCTGCTACTTGTGGCGACGGGAGATGGGGTTGTGCTGGGCGCTGAATCTACCTGTTTGGACTGAGCTCTGAAATATAGATCAAAGAAAACATGAAACGGATAGTTAGAGATCACAAAAGAGCAATTAATGGATATTTTATCCAAACGAGGGGGGATGATATTTGGATCTTAGCAAGATCTTCTTCAAATGGATATGAAAACAGACTAAAGACATATTTAAATTAGACAGATGGACAGAAGACTACTTTGGACCATTGGACAATGCTATCGATAAAAACTAGATGGAGCAAACTGGAAGTGTAAAAGACGAAAGGAATCGGGAGATGGAAGGTCTAAAGGAGATGACTTTTTGAATTTATGAACAAATTCCACCCCTTTGGAATTGTGCCACACAGAAATCCCACCTGCCCGACTTCTCAAACCGTAATATCTTACTTATCTCTCCCCGGGCTGCAGGATCTTTGGTGCATGATGGTCAGTAAGGAGCTCCTTCGTATCTTTGGTGACGTCGAGGGGGCCGGTTCGGTGATGGGCAGTGAGGCGCTGTAGGACCGCTCTCTCCTCTCGGAATCATCGGATGACTGAGATACGCTGCTGTAGGACCTGCTGTACCTGGGAGAGCAGGTCGAGAAGTTACCAAACTCTGGCAGAGACTCGTCATCTTCTCCTGATTCAACTTCGTGGTTGTATCTGTCCGAACGAGCTGTAAGTTAAAGAGGCAGGTTGTATGAAATTAGGTGTACTTATACACTAAGAACAAATCAAAAATTCTGACAAAGTAGCAACCACTTCCGACCCAAACAATAGAAACCGCTCTGTCTTCAAATCCCATTTACTTAGAAATTCCACCCCTTTAGTAATCCCTACCTAATTGGCTCTTCAAGTCCAACCTCTTGTTTATTTATGGCTTCTACACAATGTTATTGCATAAAACTTCACTTCTCAGCAACTCCCTGACTGAACAATAGACAACTTTCCCAAGAAAAAAGAGAAAGAAAAAAAAAGTGTCTATTCTACAAAACTATACTATTATCCCCCGTAGGATGACTTGTGAGGTCGAGCAGGGGTGAAACTCTTTTTTGTTGTTGTATGAAATTAAAAAAATGTGGATTAATGATCTCTAATCATGCTTGATTGATCAGAGCGAACATTTCTTAGAGGAAACATGAACTGACAGATGAGATCAACCACTGAGCAGCTTCAGGATGGGTCTTTTGTTTTATAAGATAGTTACGTTTAAGCAGAGTTTCTGCAACTTCAATGAAAATTCATGACATTGCTATGACGATGTAGCAATTAAAAATGATCTATATATTGCAAAAACTATATAACCTTAAACGTAATATTACTATGCAATCAGAATATCAATCTATTCTCTGTTGCTATGTGAAAGTTTCAAATTCATTCATGTTAATAAATCTCATCAATGACAAGAGTTTTAGTGGGGAATATATATTTTGCTTTCAAATAATTTAGGCCAAATTATGAACTGATTAGGCAACTTTGGGTAATAGGAAAACACTACTTCACATTCTTATTATGAAACAATGCACCAGTCAATTGAGCTAAAAATCAAGTGGATCTGATGGGTAAATGAACTAGGAATATATAATTCTAGCATATTCCAACTAGTTACTTTACGGCTCAGATCTCTGGCCTCGTAGTGGTGCAAAAGACTCACTATCAAAGTAGCTAGTATCTTCGTCTCCTTCGAGCTGAGGAATGAATTCAGCCTTCTGCCGGAGCAGACCGTTCCAGTCCATGCCGGTGAAGTAAGGGTGACTCTTAATCTCATGGCTGCCCGTGGTCCCCAGTCTCATCATGGGGTCCTCCACCAGCAGGTTAGAGATGAGGTCCATGGCATCCTCTCTCAGGGCATCATCTCCATCTGGCCACTCGATTTCAGCTGAGAGGAAGAAATCAAAAATACATTATTTTTTATACACAACCACTGTCCAGCAGTGCAGATTTAATATGTTACAGTAGCACCTTTTATAATTCATTACAAATTAGCTACAGTCAAAAAGTAACTTTAGATTTTATCCTTAGGATGCTAGGTCATTTTATATGAAGTTAAGAGAACAATCTTTGATGAATGTTTTAGAATTCCCAATATTATAAATTAACGCCGTCAATTAGGCCTGGACTGAGAAGCCCACATCAATTACCTTTTAGGAAGGCCAAATATATCCAAATATTTGACAAATTTTTAAGTAAGATAACTTGAAAACCAGCATAATATCAAAATAAATCTTTTACTACACATAATATTTGCTTTTATCTTTGGAAAATGACTTACGATTGATTGCTTGGGCAAACAGTTCATCCGGTGTTTCACCAAAGAAAGGGGCACACCCGACCAAGAACTCGTAGAGTACCACACCCATGGACCACCAGTCCACGGGTTTGCCGTACCCCTGGCGGAGTATGACCTCTGGTGCTATATACTGAGGCGTACCGCAGACCTGCTGGTCCTGGAACTGTTTGGTGTCTTTGCCCACCGAACCCTCGTAAAGGTTTGTGGTTACTACGGAAACGAAAAACATTGAAACAAATTCGTTTTGGAGTATTAGTCAGATTATTAAAACCATTTCATTGTGTTCTGTGGTATGTGATCCTGTCAGTATAATTCCTGATATAAGGATCTACAATAAAACAGTGATCTATGAAACTTAAGACTTTGTAGAGATCAACTCCCTAAAACAGCTATTAAAGAAATATCATGCTCCATTTGGGAGATTTCCTAGTTGGAACTGTCATTTTGTAAAACTGTGATGTCATAGTGATGTCATAGGATCTGTCATCAGCCTTGTGTGTGAAGGGACATTAAATTTGTGTGATATTTCCCAAACAGAATATAAGATATCTCTTAACTGTTTGAGGAAGTTGTTTATGTCAGGTGCTGACAGCTATCTCTACCTCAGACTGAGAATAATGGTTAGGCTTGTTAGGATGTTTATACATCACACACACACAGCTTGCTGTGAGAGGATACAGAGTAGCAATGAGCACAAGACGATATAAATTCTAGTTACTAGTTTTGGCTGGAAACATGACTTATCGGTACGAATTAAATCCTAGCGAATCTGCTTCATGCCAGGTAACTATTCCGACGACTGATTCTGAAATATAACTGAAGATGGGGGTAAGACTTACAGCTCATAATGCCAACTTTTGAAAGCCCAAAGTCTGTGAGTTTAATGTGACCAGTTGATGTAATTAATAAGCTGTGGAAGAGAAAACAATACCAAAAGTAATATTAGCATAATTAAAGCCCCAAAAAAAAAAATTTGAACCAATCTTCAACTCAACAGTAAAACTATTCTCCTAGAAAATCAGCAACTTTGAACACAATAGTATAACTGTGTTCTTAAAGAGATGAAATGAGTCAGTTTTCCAACCACAATTGCATTTTGGAAAGATTTGATGGAACCTTATCACAACTTTTACCCTTGTGGTATTTTCCATCGAGACAAGAAAAAATCAACGGCATTTAATAATTACTGATTTACCCATAACTTCACAGAGCAGGTGAATAGTCTAGAAAATTATCAAGAACTTACACCCAAATATCCTGCTCTGAGCAGCATTTACACTAACATTCCTTAATCTTTTACAGAGTGTTCTTTATCTGTGGTTGCTAATGGCCTAGACGGTCTTAAGTAATGTGAAAATTTCGCATTAAACAATTAAATGTCACACAGACATAGAAGCATGGAAGACAAAAGGGTGTGCTCAACATTCACCATATAGAGGCTGTCATATTCTACAAAGGCCTTTTCAAACATTCCATCAGTGAGCAAATTAGTATGAATTAGTATGAATAAGTATGAATCCCTCCTCATACTTACTTATCTGGTTTTATATCTCTGTGTACAATGCCATAACTGTGAAGATATTCCACCGCTAAAACAGCCTCAGCAAAATATAACCTATTAAAAGTAAACAAAAAGAACCATTGAAGGCTTTAAAAAATCTTTTTTTTAACAGTAATAGAGGATTTCTTAGCAATTAAGAATCAATATGGTTTTCTGAAGTCACTCCATTGAGTGTACCGAAACTCTTCATTGTCCATTGTTGTCTGCCAAAAAGTGAATTGTGAAGCCTTAAGACTTCAATCAGTGAAAGAAAATCAAAATTTAAAGTTAATTTTAAAGAATCTTATTAAGAGGCTTTCACTTGACTACTACTAACAGGTCAGAACATAGCATTTCAATGATGACAAACCTCACAAAAGAGGAGAAAAAATCAACAAAACATACAATCAAAAGAGAAGTGTCTTTGACAAGATTGTTCACTTTATGTTGAGTGTGACAGAGAAATTAATTTTTTAATTATTCCATTCATTTTCTAGATATATAACACTTTCTAAGATGAAAGAGGATTACAGGTGTTCAATTCGTAACATCTTATAAAGGAAATTGCAGAAATCATCACCATCCTATCGACTACACTGCTTCAAACCTGTCAAAATCACGGCCTTTACCCATTCATCAAATTTAGACACTAGATATTGCTTACCCTGCCATATCGTCAGTCAACGGACCGACTTTCTTCAACAACGTTGCCACGTCACCACCTTCAACATATTCCATTACCAGGCAAAGATGTTTCTTTTGTGAGAAAAAAAGAACAAAAATACCCCATAAAACTAAATATTTCTTGCAGCAGATCATCAACAGAGAATTGACGGAGAAAAATATATAGAAAACTTCATATGATTTACAATGATGGGATTGATTACAAATTTCAATAAAAAACTTCCTTGTATTAAATACAAATGTTTAATTTCGTCTTGAATACAAGAAACTGGTCCCGAAAACTCACCACATACTGGATTACTTTTACAGAACATTCTCACAATCATATTTTTTATTTAGAAAATTTGAAGAAAAAAACTAGATAGTAGTAAATAATTAAAATTTGAATACTTCCAAAGTTAGATTAAATCAAGGAAACAAGGTCCTCAATTCTATTTAAAATAGGCCAAACAACACTTTTATATTTTTATTTCTCTTTTGCATCTGGCATCTTTTACCTTTGTTTCAAAGCTACAGTACATGCCGACCACAAACGGATTCTCCGCAAATGTCAGAATGTCCCTCTCTGCAAATACCTGGTCGACTTGATTACGTAAGACTAGGTTATGTTTACAGATAGTCTTCATCGCAAACCTCTGCTGACTCTCTTTATGTTTTACCAGATATACGGCTCTGGAGGAGGAAACAAAATTAGTTGATTGGTTAAAACAATGAATCTGTTACAGCCAGTCAGTTTTCATTAAGAAAATTGTGTAATCGTGTCACCATTACTACAAATGAAGATAATTAGTATTTTTTTCTTGTCTCAACTCTTAAATTGGTTTTCTCTTTTTTTTCCGTTTATTTTTAGCATTTTTATCATTTCATGTGCATTCATTGCAAGTGAAGGCTGTTGACAGTTAGATTACTATTAAACCAATTGACAACAGTAATAGTGTTAGCTAAGAGAATGGATCAACGGGTAAGACCAAGGTGAAATCAGAAACTAATACATGAGTTATTGGCACGGTCAGTGTATTGTTCACCTTGAAGAATCACAATATGAGCAACACACAATACCGATATTATCAAACAAATGACATATTATTTTCATGATCTTATATTTATTATAATTAGATGAACCTTGACAAAAACTCAGCAAAATATGTGCATTTCATTTCATCTGTAGAAGAAAGGCTTTCCCGATGCTGTGAAACCATTTCTGAGCTCTTAAATATCATCTCTAAAATTTGATCTCTTATATATCATCCTACTTGCTTCCGATGAAACAAATCCTTACTACCCTTATACTTTGCCAGTATCAATTCTTAGTTTATACTTAACCTTTGTTTCTTTACTGAAAATATAATAACAGCTTTCAAGACATAAACTTGGTTAGAATAAGGATATTATTTATGTTTTCTACTAAACCTAGGTAAAGTAAATGCTTATCGATGGTAGAGTGCAACTTACCTGTAAGCACCATTACTTATGATTTTGATCCTAGAGTGCAACTTACCCGTAAGCACCATTACTTATAATTTTGATCCTAGAAAAGTGCAACTTACCCGTAAGCACCATTACTTATGATTTTGATCCTCTCAAAGTCTTCCTCTTTAGGTTCACGGAAAGAGGTCACTCTGGCACCTTCCTCACTCTGTAAAATACAAGATAAATTTTCAACACAATCTGTCCAAAATTCTACCGAGTTCCTTCCCTTTTGAGAAATTCTGGTTAAAATTGAAGGTGCTGGGATGCAAAATAGCGCTATATTTTGCAACTTTTGAGATGTTGTACTGGTTAGGTTGTACAGCATAAACATGTTTTATGTACTGTAGGCCTGGAATTCTGTAATACTCTCTCTGCCAGTCTGAGGGTGGGGGTGGGCTGACCCCATCTGATTCCCTTCCCCTGTATTATTCTTGGTTGCACCCTTGTGTGTCACTACTAGCTGACATCCTCGACTGGGCCTTTCTGTGTGTATGTGTGTTTCACATGTTTGTAAATATAAACTGCAACTGTTCCTGACATCACTGCAAATAATAGCCCATGATACATCATACAAGAACATTCATATTTAAGCTATAACAGTGGTAACCACCACCTCTATTAAGGAAAATAAAGACAAACAAGACCTCTCTGGTACTGAATTTGTGATTTTAATTTCAAAGTTCATAACTGCCACACCCACAGATTTCTTCTTTGAATATAATATCTATAAAAATATAAAGTTCATAACGGCCACACCCACAGATGTCTTCTTTGAATATAATATCTATAAAAATATAAATTAATATCTTACGGCTGCAGCCTCGTCTCCTGAATCTGGATTCGGAGGCGACACATCATCGACACCGATGATATCCGTGACATCTGCGGAAAAACAGGATACTTTTAGCAGGTGATAGTGTTACAAATAACATCATGTATGTGTCAGCCACAATAATTCCAGATGAGTGAGAGCATATTTTACAAGTAAAACCATAAATTGTTGCTACTTTTGCAATCATCATCACATTTTGTCACTACACAAAACTACTGCTTGTTACAAATTTCTTTCTCATCATAAAAAATTTCTTCCTGAGGAACATGCAGCTTCTTTATCACCTCCACATTACTTGAATATTTCTTTCCATACTATCATAGTGGTGTTTAAGATTGGAAATTTTCTTCATTTTGTTATTCTCACTGTCGGTTTTGAAATTCTATTGATATGAAGGGTGAGTGGTTGATATTGAGGAGGGGGTCCTTGCGGGGTTTCATCAGAAGGGAAAGTTGGACAGAACTATATAGATATTACATTGGTGCCCAGGTGTGTGCTATTCACTGTGGATCAGTCTGTGTGCTTAGCCTCATGAGAGGGGGTGCATGGGTCAGGGGTTACTGCCTGGGTCAATTATGGGGGAGGGGGGCATGAGGAAATATGGGGATAAGAGGAAGAAGAATGCATTCTCATTTTTCATAATGTACTTAAGGCAAAATGAAGACTTCACAACAAAAGTGCTCTGTGACACAATTGTCCCCAGTGTTACCTATGAGTCTTATTCATCTCTGATGAACACACATACAACTACTGGTCAAACTCCAACCTTCCAAAAATATGATTCTGAGGAAACAGCATCTCATTCCAACCTGTCACTGGCAAAATTTTTAGCTTACCCAGAGGATCTCTGGTCAGTCCCAGTTGGCTTATGATGTATTTTGGAATGTCGCTTGTTACATTATCCCCGATCTTGGCTTGACCTTCTACTGCTTCCAGCATTTGGTAAAACTCTTCAGGATCGAATTCCTGCGGGTAAAGATCACCACCAACCATACCATGAAACAACGCTACCGTTTAACAGAACTTCTCAAGCATCCTCAATCAAAACTTAGCAAATGGACATTTTCTCAAATTGTGTATTTTTCATGGTAATTTTAAACTTCAGTGCTCGATATCTTCAGTCTTATTATAACATACATAAACCATCTTCCAAGTGTCTTTTATGACCAAATAGCCTAAGGGAAGGCATAGAACATAGATATCTTACCAAGCACTCCAGTAGTCTGGCCGGCCGAGCAATGATCATCAGTAATTCTCGAACGATCTTGTTGAAGGCTTTGGCAGAATGAAGAGACCTTTCACGAGCCTGGCACGAAAAAAAAGGGGCAAAAAGAGTGTTCAGATCAAATATGTTTGTCTGCTGGGGATGAAAGGCCCTTACATTTAAAGGGAACAGGTTCAGACCAGTTTTCAGCTTCTTGAATGCAGACCCCTCACGTTTATTTAGATATTAAACAGCTTTCATGAGTTTCTGCAGAACTAAAGGTAAGGCATGTATGTAGAACAAAGTACAAATTAAAACAATAATTATATCTTAACTTAACATATATAGCTTGTGGACAAACATATTGCTCTCACTATCCATGTTAGTCCATCAAAAATTCTCTTAAATACCCATTATTGTGATATCCACGATGTATAATTATACTACCATATGCATGACACTACACTGCTTTAATGCTGACAACTTGATGTGAGCGACTCATACGAGTTACTCCTGCAAGTTGACAGATACTGACCAGAAAATGTCAAATATATCTCATCTCTAGTTAGTTTCACACAAACTGTAGATATATAATAATAACTATTGTAAAAGAGAGTCAGACTTGGTACCCGATCGAATTAACACACCTCGAGATATATTCAATGACTTTTACTTCATCTTCTCAATGTGTTCTCATACTTTGCTTACTTGAGTGAACACGACAGTTATGGATTTCATTTCACTGCTTAAGACTATCAAACAACGGATTATTAACAAGTGTGTCATATTAAATTTCACAAGGCTATGCATGGAGACACATCATGGTGGTAATGTGTGTGGTTTATGTTATCCAGTCACGAAACAGTCATCAGAGATTCAGATTTTTTACAAAAAACCAGTAACTAAAGCCATCTGAAGATGGAACAGAAATTAACATTTTTTTCCAGGTTTCTTATTCTAAGGATCAATATAATAGTTATGTGCTGCCAAACAGCCCACTCCTTAGCAACGGATATCAATCATTTGTACGTAACCATCTATCCTAACGGTAAACCTGTACAGCCTATCCACCTACCCAACCATTGAATCACACATACTGCTATATATACTTACATCCTCCATAAGAGTTCTTAACTTGTTAGTTCTCTCATTGAAGAAATGATGAGGTTCTGATTCTAAGGATCAATATATTAGTTATGTGCTGCCAAAACAGAATAAAAAGATACACATAACTGAGCCATTCCTTAGCAACGTATATCAATCATTTGTACGTAACGATCTATCCTTACAGTTAACCTGTACAGCCTATCCACCTACCCAACCATTGAATCATTGAATCACATAACTGAGCCACTCCTTAGCAACGTATATCAATCATTTGTACGTAACCATCTATCCTAACAGTAACCTGTACAGCCTATCCACCTATCCAACCATTGAATCACACATACTGCTATATACTTACATCCTCCATAAGAGTTCTTAACTTGTTAGTTATCTCATTGAAGTAATGATGAGAAATGACGTCTTGCTGTGATTTTTCCAGACAATCCTTTCCCAGCTCCATCGCCTGGTGCAGCAAAAAAGCATAGATGGCATCGTGGCCTTCACTCGACTCCGTCCCATGTCTTTCAAGAAATTCCTGTAAACATTTTAAAAGCAAATTTTTAAGGAAACTTCAAGAAGGCAATATGAAGGACAATATTAAACGAAAAATAATCATAATAATGTTGGATTAAACTTCAAATACAAAGTCTCCATACAGATGTATTCACGTAGTAAAAACCAATTCTCCCTCTTTAGGTTCACTGGAAAGTGGTTTTTGATTTAATACTCAAGACTGCAGATATACAAACCATTTAAATTTGTGACAGCTATAACCTCAACTAATGTTAAACAAAGTTCTAATGTTGTAATTTGTACTTTTTTAAACAAATTTGTCAATACTATTCAATATTAGTAGTGTGCTTAATAGCTTGAATATTAAATCAAATTCCATTTCCAAAAATGCCGGAAAAAGTGGAGAAAAAGTATATAGAAATGTTACAAAGTACAGTATCTGAGTGAGTTATTTGTTCTACTTTTTTTTCAAGTGTATGGAATTGCTGGCTACCTACAAGAAAATGTTCATTTGGTAAAAATAAAATTAACCAGGGTGTCAGAGTTTGATCAAATGTACTCTTTGCCTTGTATGATACTAGGTAAAATTAGTAAAATTGCCTGCAATTACTGACCCAAAGCAAGCAACTACTTTTCAAATTATGTTGAAAATGTAAAGTTCAAACAGCTGTATCTATATTGAGTATTAAAGAAACTATAAAAACAGTTCTACTAGCAATATGGAATAGATTTCATTTTGCTGTGTCAAATCTGCCTACAACCTAAATCACAGGGTATAATCTGCTTTTTTCCCCATATATATTTCTTTTTAAGTTTCGGCCTGTTAAAATTTTGGTGACCTCAAAAGCATTGATGATCTCTCAGAATGATTGGTTGAGAAATCTTCAGTAGGGTTTAAACCCCTTCCCAACCCCTCCCCCCTTTGCCTTGTATCAAATATACTGAGTTCTACTGTCATCACAATGTTATAGATGATTTGTCTAGCAACAACTGTATAAAGGAACAAACTTCTGAATTGTCAAAATTCAGAATTTTAACCCTACTGCCACGGCGAGGAACGTAGCGTCTATACCCTCTTTGTAAAATATCTCCTACGTAATCATAAGTTTAACATAAAATCCTACGAGAAACGACTATCCATCAAGTGTGGACGTTGATTGCGCAGTGTTTCCGTCGTTGTTGGGACACGTACATCAGAGGGCACCGTGACGTCTCATCGAATAATGCTTACCTGTAACCTACTTTCCAGCTCAATTTTAGCCTTTGGGAATCGCTCCTTGTACATGCTGTTCATCATTAGGATCTCGTTATCGACTGGGGCGACCAAGGGGCTACTGGCACCACTGAAGGGGAGACAGACGAAAGAGAGGTATAAAGGTGAGGCCTTGGAGAGAGATGACAGATGGAATTTCAACACAGAAGTGTTTCAAATGTAGTTATCAACTAGCTGGGACAACATGGCTTTGCATTGTTATTCTACAATATCTAAGCAAGCAAGAATGTTAAATTATCAACAAAAAAAAATCAAAAAAACAATATTTCTGTAGGGTAGATCTCATACGTGACAAATTCCACGTTGACGAGAGGTACACTTGTGGAGGAGGGAGGTCCCATGAACAGGAAATACTTTTGCAATTCCTTTGAAAGAATAAATGGGTGGTGGTTAAATTTTCACATCCAATTCAAAGAACAATGAGAGAATTTGGGAAGGGGATGGATGAAGGGAGGGAGGGTGGATTAGAGGGGCATTGTCCCTTGTAAACCATATCCTTTTGTTGAGTAATAGAGGATTAAGGTAAGACATGCAAATATTCAAAGGTAATCTAGAAAGTTATTGTTTTTCTACATATCATTAAAACATGAATATAATCTCATATCAAAACAAAGCTCTTAAAGCTTGCTTGATTGGAAATGTAATAATTACAGTTTTGTGCAAGGGTATACATCGATTGGACATCATAGTAACACTAAACTTGGTAGTAATATAACGGCATGCAGTGCAAACATGTTACACAGAGACTATTAAGTAGTTTTATCCCTTCAAGAACCTTTGACTTCAGCATTTAATGAAAATTATTAAAGAGATGCTAGATGTCACCAAATTATAACATAAAAAGCCCACCACAGAAGGTGTGATAATTTGAACCAGCAATTCTCCTCCAAAGTTGACACAATTCACCAAAAGAAAGAACATATTGTTTCTAAAGTGATGGCTGTACACAGGAAAGGTTAAACCAAACAAACCTTGTTATTATATTGACCTATTCACTCCCTAAATGTGACGATCATTTGATAAAATCCTTTGGTGTCATTATTTTAATAGCAATGTTCAAGCACAGACAATCTGTATTAAACTAAGATCCTATGGAGAACATGAATCTTTACAGGTGCACTAGGACTTGTACATGGTACTATGGTTAATTTTGATTTGCTTTTTAATAAGAAAGGTAGAATATCAAACTTCTTCATATTGGGACAAGTGGCATATCCGAAACAGGGGCCTGATTCACATACCAAGTGCAGAGGATAGAAAGGGGGAGGGGAATGAGAGGACTAGGAGGGAGAAATATATTACATCCCCACCATTTATAATGAGGGTGGGGGGGGGGGTGACACCTTGCATGTGTGCCTAACTTATCAATGTCCTTGCATAAAACCTAGCTTCTCTGGTAAGGGAATGGAAGGGGTGGTGGGGCTATTACAGAACAGGATCCATTCTTACACCACTACTTACATCCAGACAGACTACTCTTTATCTAGATCATCACCTTTTTTTGCATCGCTTACAGAACCAAGCTACAAGCTAAGATTTGAGCAAACAGGTCGATAAACTCACTCATCTCACATTCAAACCAATGCAAAACATATTCCTAATAACCAAGATTCTTCACATTCAGCTGCCAAGTTTGAGAAGCAGAATATAACAAAAATTGTAGCTAAAAAAAAAGAAAAAAAAGAAGAAAGAGAGAAAGAAGAAAAAAGGTGTTAATCTAGCCTCTAGAAGGTCTGGCATCGGCTAATGTCTGTAGGACATGCAGCATCATCCCTCTCATCAATTCTGTTATTTTTTTAAGTTTCATTGCTCCAGATTCCACCCATCTGATGAGAGACTTTGTGACTATGAATAATACCTCCCATTCCCCAAAGGGCAAAACAAACCTCTCCTACTCATACAGGTCAAGAGGTTGTCATGGAAACCAATTAGGCTTTTTGTCTCTTTTCCTCTCTCTCTCTATCTATCTCTCCATAGTTCGGGGAATAAATCTGTAGCTGTGCATACAGCCTATTCAGTGGCGGTTGCCACATTTTGGTTAAAGTACAGCTAACATTGCTACCTTAATGGCGGGAGAGATGTAAATTGCTTCAAGGTTTGTCCATTATGTGAAAATAAGCATTTTGTTTTTCACATTAGCATATAGTTGAGAAAGACTAATACATGAACAATGCTTGTACATTAAGAATGGTAAAGACAGTGACATGAAGTTTCAATTAACGCTATACTGTATCCATTATTAATTCTACATACATAACACTGTCAACTTATTTTCAATGCAGAAACTACAAGAAAGCAATTTGTAGCTGTGAGTAACTTTTCCACCGTTTACTTATTTTTCTTTGGTGTGGGGGGGAGGGGGAGGGAGGATTTCATGAAGAAAAGTGGAAGATTAGACACAGAAAGTGGCTCCAAAATATATAAATAAATAAAATAGGAGGTAGTGTTCATTTGAGGAACTCATCTGCACTAAAGAGATATCTAGAAAAGACTTTGTCAAAATATTTTGGCTTCCAGAAAACTGGGAAGGCTTGAAGATTGATATTTTGGTAGAAATTATTTTGCAGTTTTTGTTATAAAAAAAGAATAGAGAAGGTCTGTAATATTTATTCATGGTAGGAATGAAGGGGAAGGACAGCTTCAACAGCTAACAAACAACCAAAAACAGTTTGTATTGAACATGATGTTTTTGTCAACAGAATGAAAGTGCTTGATTTTCAGTGACACGAAGAATCTTTCAGAAAATTTAATGAGAGTATTTGACATTAGACTGTAACCGCATCCAACCTCATTAATATACAGCACTGTCTGGCAACAAAATTAACGATCTACTTTGAAAATGGTAAAAAAAAAAAACTGAAGTGAGCTCTTTAAAATTAGGTCATTAAGCATTGCTCGTGTACAGTAGTTACAGGCACCAGAATGATAATAATGTAGAAGCAAGCTATTAGTTGAAGGCCTGTCACCTTGGTAACCATTTACATACATCATTCTTGTTGCAAACGAAGCGGTTAAGGGATTTATAAAAATGCCCAAAAAAATGCGCAAAACAAAAATGGGGTAAAAGTAAATGTTAAAAATACCCTGAACTACATGTGATTGTTAAGACTACCATTATAGAACAGAAGGCAAATGTTGAAGAGTATCTGTTAACGTTGTGTCACTGTTAAAGATACCCTGAACAGTAGTATGCCACTTTATAATTCTAAATAACATAGGCCTGTGCAAATGATACACAATAATATTCTTTATACATCTTGTACATAACAATCTGACAATATCCTAAAAGCATTAAGTTCCTCAGTAAAAAAAATAGCTCCCACAATTTAAACTACCACTTTTTAAAAATATTCTTCAAAACATGAATATATTATAGTTTATATGCACTTGTACTTTTCGGTATAAAACTGATACAACCAACATTTTTTGCCCCAAAAAATGAATTATGTAAAACTTCCCCATTCTCTTAAAAATCATCTGTTTTGGCTCCAGATTTTAGCATGCTAAAAATTGCTAAATCTTTTGAAACATACTTTATGCAGTGATTCTGAATTTCCACATTTTCGTCCAGAAATTGAGAATTGAATGAAGAAGATAAACCTTTTGGTGGGGGGGGGGACATACTTTCAGGGTAGGGTGTGAACTATACAATTTTCAGCTCTGCAAGAGGGATCTGACCACCAGACAATATGCTTACACTTTCTTTTTTCAGTGCACCCATTGAACGCATGCATAACACTAAAACTCAACAACACAATATGCCATAGGGCTGTGAAACCATTTCTCACATTGTGACACAATTCTCACATAACAACAATGTAGAACAAAGTCACATTTATTAACCAGTGCAATTATGTGGAAATCAAAACCTCCTGCCCCCCCCAAAAGAGGTGTATTAATTTGCATAAATACTTCATCAAACCCCCCCCCCCCCAATGGTGTATTAATTTAGCAGAATAACAGCATAAACACTTCGTCCAAAAAAAATATATAAAAAAATAATGGTGTATTAATTTTGCAGATTAACATCATAAATACTCCCCCCCCCCCCCCAAAAAAAAATGCACTCCTTTTAATCTAGGCCCTGA
Organism: Apostichopus parvimensis; assembly: GCA_000934455.1. Lineage (NCBI taxonomy): Eukaryota > Metazoa > Echinodermata > Holothuroidea > Aspidochirotida > Stichopodidae > Apostichopus > Apostichopus parvimensis. Next base: position 23,987 of record KN892649.1, read on the forward strand.
TATACTAATTAATTGCTATGAAATTGTGAGAGAACTATACAAATCACACAAAGTTTGGTTTTGAAACTAAGACTTGCTGGATTGAGTCTCTATCAAGCTTCATCAGAGACATTCCCAGGATGCACAGCAAGTGGTCCTGTTTTTACACAAGTTTAAATATATGGCAAGAGAAGTTGCGCATATACTGTACTATATACATTTTGTTTGACTTACCACAGAGGTTTTGTGTACAGTATGACACTGCACATGTTGGCATACAAACATGACACACAATAGTGGGGTGGGTGTGTGTGTGTGGGTGAGGTGAAGGAGAGGAGAAGGGAGAGGAGTGGGTTAAAGCAAAAAATTGGTATAGTGACTTGCATTTGCTTAAAGGTGTACTACAACACTTGACATCTCTGACCTTTATTATCCTATCATACACATCAACACATACTCATTGTATATACCATACATAA
>KN892650.1:7201-21724 GCA_000934455.1 Apostichopus parvimensis
ATTACCTACAGGTGGAACATCTGCTTTGATATCCTTTTTTTGCAGTGTTGGAAGCATAAAAATCTTGGATAATGGGATGACTGCTTATAAACATAACAAACATTCAGCCCTTGGCACTGTTATTGTCATAAAGTTCGTTAAAGTGGATAGCATTTTTTTTTTTGGTTACATGTTTTATAATACAGATCTTTGCTATCAAGAGACCTAAATATATATTAAATATACCTTTGGTTGGTTGGTTGGTTGGTTGGCATCTATCTTGGTGCAGAGTGCTCTATCAGATTTGTCTGATGATCGCTCAAACGTGTGAAACTCTGAGTAACAACTACTAGTGTTCTATTAGTCTCAACTTTCTCCCATATTTATATATTTATATATGGTATGATGTTCCAACACTTTCTGTGAATCTACTAACATGTACTTCGTGGGTATGTACAGTCAACCACGGGGTACGTTGATGAATGAAAAAAAGAAAAATTTGTTCTCTTTGACTTTTGAAAAAATTGACTTTTTGTTACCGTATGCAATAAACCGTACTTTCCAGCAAACCCGCAATGGTGTGGGATTGTGATCGCATCATTTCGAAGACAAGGCCTGTTCAACAGCAAAATTTATGCTCTCTAGGAAGGCTATTATTATTATTATAGCCATTGGAATATCGTCACAGGCCGTAATTTAGCGTTCCCATTTTGACTTAATAATTGTGAGATTCCAGGGAATAATTTAGTTTTCAAATTTGTTGTTGCAGGTCGAAGTTTGTCTCTTATAAAATACTATGGTTACTGTATGCAGAAACTGGTATAAATCTTTGCACTTGTATAGCAGGTTGCCCGTTTTTGCGTAGCATTGCGATAGCGGGTAAATTATTGCCCGGATTCCTGAAGTTTGTTACAGCTTGTAAACTACTGAAATAATATGGTTCCGTGCACTGATATTAGTGGGCATCTTTGCAGATGTTTCATAAGTGCCTTGGCCATTTTATGTAGCATTCAGCAATGCAAAATCATAATGTGATACAATATAACTTATTCAGTGATGAATGTTAGAGCCAAGAAAAACACCTCAAGTAGTATTATTATTGTAATGTTGTTGTTTGCTTTCTACAGCTCTTCAAATAGTGAGTTACACAGTGTATGTTATATATAATGTAGGTGAAGGTACAGTAAACTGAGTACTGACACTACAATGTAGGACTAAGCATATCTTACTTAGTGTAAACACATGTGTATCATACTGTATGATGCCAATTGGAAAACAACTGCTGTTTCCCTGAAAATACCATTTTACAATGAAAATATCTCTTCGGACGGCACTTTGTACGGTCATCGTCTTGTATTGTATTGTGAAAAAAGCACCTGCTAAAAGTCAAGGAAAATTTAAGATTTTGAGCTTTATTATACATTTCACTTAAATTATGGTTTTCAGTAGTTAACTAACATTTTATAAAATAGTTAAGCTTTCTCAGTTTTAATACTGCTATATTGCAGATGTATGTACATATTTACAGGTTGATAATATTTTTGCTTTGCTTCATCTGATACTTTTTTTTCTGAAGAAAAAGTAAATACTAACTTTACTAAAAGTGATTTGTTTTAAGACTTTTGCAAACATACACACATCATCTTTGAATTTATATATTCAGGTCTCTATTTTCGTACTCTACAGAACTGTAGCTTTTGCTATGCTATGCAAGAAGAATTTCCTGGTGTATTTAGAAGTTTTGTTCGTAATGGAATATTTTATCTGCTCTTGCATAGCAAACTGCTTTGCAAAATGGGCAAATTTGCTAGACAAATGTTAAATGTATAGATAGCAGTTTTAAAATACAGAACCTTAAGTTTTCCTCTTGTTTTTCACCTGAAAATCTTACAGAAAAATGAACATTTTATTTTTCCTTCTCCTCCCTTTCTGAATTGATGACTCTGTCATACATTGAAAATTACGGAATTATGATCCTTATTTACAGACCATACATGACCTACAGAGCCTTTAAGAATAGATTTTGATGAAATACTGTACACTCAACTGTAGCTTTACACTAGTTAACAGTTTTCCATTTGTTTTGTGGGGTCATTGTGCTAAGGAATTTCCTAGTTCCACGGATTCAAAAGACTCTTAAATAACAGTTTTATATTTGTACCACAATTCAACGAGGCTTGCCAGCCAGCATGTTAACACTGAATATTACATGCAGCCCAGCCTGTTTGTATTTTGTACCACTATTCAAGAGTCTCTTGCAAGCATGTAAACATGTGCAGCCCAGTAAATACATGCAGCCCAGGCTGTTCCTCAGATATATAAACCCAATTGATCTTGGGAGACAGAGAGAGTTTTTCACTCTTTCAGTAGATTTGCATAGAATAGATATATCCAGTGGTAAGAATCCCTGTGTGAAGAATAAAGTAAACAGCTGGCCCCTTTCATTCTTCCCTCTTTGACCTCTTTTCATCACAAACAATGCTGGAAGTTTACTGTGGTTTACACCAACCATACTGTGTGACTGGGTATATTCAGGTTCTGCACACTGTTCAGTCACCTGTGTCCATACAGTGTGCTGCATATATATACAATGTTACTAAACCCTCATCCACAAAGAAAGAAAAGGCATGAGTAAAATTGTTCAATTGTCCATGGCTGCACCCTTGACAGTAATTTTGCCTCTACTGTAAGTTAGGAAGGCTGTGGTTACCCAAGATTGTACAGTAGCTGTTCACATGGGGTGGTTATAAGTCGGTATTGTACATATACTGATCATGTTCAGGAATTGCCTTAAGCTAGTTCTAACATCTGTACAACCTGTGGAATATTTCCCTTATAATTTACAGAGACATTAATAAAAATAGCCAAAAAAAAAAAGGCAACAAAAAAAGGGGGCAAAAAACAACAACAGACTTTGGCCTGTGAACTTGCATGATGAATGATCTTTGTTCCTTATACACTGTATGCCTTAGTTTATGATTCCTGGTGTGGTTTGGGTGGACTTGAGATTAAGCTGATATATTAAGATTTGAGGTACCATAGTTAACTTACTTTAGTGCCAGTGGTGTTGAGTATGGTTGGCACACTAGATTGTGTCAGAATAAAAATAAAAATTGTTTAGCCTTTGAAGAAGATCCTGCTAGGATCGAAACGTCAGGCCAACTTACTTTTACACATTCTCTTACACAGGCTCTCTAGTGGATAAGCAGTTTGCTAACAGTTTTATTTTATTTTTATTTTTATTTAGAGTGTGTCAGATCGAATGCCTATAATCATGGAGCTATTCCTATAGCTCCATGCTATAATATTGCTTGTTTTATAAAAAAACACTCTGAACAAACAGTATAATGCTGCATTTTCACCTGTATTTAGTTGTAGTCCTGTGTATGATTGATTTATATTGGAATGTTGTCTCAAGTCCCAACATACTGATGAATTATGGTACAGTGGTAGGAACCATTAAATAATTTACAATGTTGAACTTTTGACTGTCCTATATCTATATACATTGACAACCTATCAAGGACAGACAGTTCAAAGATTACAACAAGACTAAAACACCATCATGGCCGGCCAGATCTTACTCCATGAATTTGTGCATATTGTAACAGCTAACAAAAGTCACACAATACAATACCACTAGGTAAATATTATTTTTGCTTTAAATATTGTACTAGGTCAGTCAAATGCACTTATATCACCCACAAAGTTTGCTTAGGCTATTGACAAACGAAGAGGAAAGAAACCTTTTAAGATACCAAAAAAGAAAGGAAGATCCCAAAAGAACAGCAAAATGAATGCATGCTTTGTATGTAATACATGTGCATAATAAACTAATTTGTGAACTTAACATTTATGTGTAATGTGTGTGGGTATGGTACTGTTAGTACAGTACATTCAACACATTTCAAATGCCAAGAGCACTTTTGAAAAGTGTTTTATTAATATGAGTCATGATTATAAAAGAATACATTGCTTCTAGTAATAAAGGTACATGTTAAAACTATCTTGTAACTGTCTGTGGTTATTCAGCAGCATTTCAAGCTCACCCCGTTAGATTTTGGTAACAATTTTTGTTTTATTGAATTTACCAAAATCTGAAACCATGCTTATACACTCAAAAGATATGCTCAATATTGAACGTATCGTAAGTATTGAGATAAATTTACGTTAATTATGTTAATTTATTCAATGGCACCAATCTTCTTGATTAATTGAACAGTTGTTCGTTAAAGTGCTGCATTGTAATTTAGATTAAGAGGTGGAGTGCAATTGGTCAAATTTGAGCAACTACTATGAATTTTAATCTTAAACATGCACAAGTTTTGTTCAATATGAACGAAGATAATGCCAAAATATAAACAAATCTTGTTTTCTTGACTTATTAACCATAAATCCTATGACCAATAACTCACAGAAATTGACCAATGCAGTTCTGTTTTTTTGTTTCATATTTGTATATATTTATATGGACCAGGTTCCAGTTTGAACTACAGATATATAACTTGATTTATGATGACCTAGGCCCTAATACTGCCTTGTATTAACTTCTTGAAGTTCTATATTGAAAAACAAGTGTCTTCCTTGTCTTTTGTAAACAGTTAATGTTTGCTTAATTTTGCAATGTGTCTATTGTTTCTGTGACTGCAAATGCCCTAGTCCCCTTGATTTGATGATTACTGTATCTCCACAAAAGTCTTCTTCATCTTGTTTACAGTTTACAGAACTCTGCAATCATAGTACTGTGATAAGATGGCCCACAGATCAAAGGTTCCATAATCCCTCTTATATACTGTAGGTACTACTCAAAAAGTTACAACATGTCTTTTATAACTTTACATGGCTTGCTGTAGTAGTACATGATGTGGGTATTCCTGCATGCTGTCCTTGCTGGTTATATATATGCAATTGTGCTGCTTGTGGAGACAATATTTGTATCAAAGATTTGTCACATTTTCATCTCACATTTCCCAAATGTATTATCCTCAAAATTTGAAAATGAAACAAGTACTTTAAAGCCGCTGTTTTTGAAACATGATACTGACTTGTACTGGTAACATGTTTCTTTAATGTCATTTTGAACATGTACCTTTGGCAATGGGATGGATATTTAAATTTTGTGAGAAGGGGGGGGGGGGGGGGGAGTGGGTACGGAAGGGAGGGCATATCATCATAACCATATACTTGTAAGTTGTTATCTAACTCTGTGGGATACATTTGGAATTCTGGATCTTTTATTTTCTTTGTATAGATTTTGTTAAGATTTTTCCATGTCCAAATACAGTAGCAAACACATTCAAACCTACCCAGCTCTCTGACATTTGAACTTCTTAAAGTCACATTTAAAGAACAAACACAAAACAGCAATTTATGGAATTATTTTCCATCCCTAATGAAATCCTGATGGCTAATTTTTCGAGAGACCATTAATTCTACTTCTTTTGACAGACGTATTTTGAGCCTTAATTAGGCCGATGTCGTATCGGCAATGTACTTTACAGTGGAAACGATGCAAGCAGAGATTTTGAGTTACTTCACACTCTGCAAACTTTAAAGACACATGCAAAGGTAACAGTGGGATAACCCACAATTCTCTTGTGCATTTGTACTGTCAGTGTGGTTGTGCAGGACTACTGTGTGGGAAATTAATTATCAAATATTGTATTTTTCAGGCGATTGGGAGGTTTGGGGGGTGGGGGGGGGTGGGGAACACAAATGAAGGACCTTACTGTATTTTCATTGTTGTTCTAAAGGAAACTTGGAATAATGGTTCTTTCATTATAATTGTAATACAGTGTGCATCCCCAATGACCCTCCATGAGACCCCACTACCCTCATGATTGGGGGCGCAGTGCAAGTATGTCACAATATTTTAGGCTAGGTAGATCTTAGTGCATACATGTAAAGGAGACAGGTTAGTGCATCATCAATCAATCAATCAATCAGAAGACATTTATATAGCGCCAAAGTCAACAGAAATTGTTCAAAGGCGCTATTAGCCTTGGTCATAGGAAACTTGTCACACCTACACACCAAAGTGTGCACAATTCAATCAATCTCTCCTGGGGCACCACAGTGCACCACAACCACGTGTCCCCTGGGGGACTTCCCATAGGGTGCAGCCACAAACTGGCGCACGCAACTATATTTACAAGTTACCTCGCAAGTCCCCATTTATACACCTGGGTGAAGAGAGGCAATGGAGATAAAGTGCCTTGCCCAAGGACACAACGCAATGATCTGGCCAGGGCTTGAACCTGTAATCCTTACTGCCTTAACCACTTGACCACAACGCTCTTCATAAGTGGATCTTGCCAATCTTTAGAAGCACTAGCAGTATGATTTGGTCGTTTGAATTAATTCTTAGGGAATAATTTGTACAGTATCGCATCGCAAAATGCTATACTGTTAATCGAACGGTCAAGTCGCTATACAAGTGTAAAGATGTAAGCAGTTATCTATACAGGAACTATAGTATTCAATGAAAAAAAAAAAAAAATCAGAGCCTTTGGAAATCCTACACAAAACTTGGACACTGACTTAATTCCCTGATTCTGTGTATATAAGCTCTAGGATTGTTTCTTTAACCATTAACTGTATTAGTACAGTATTAAGGAATCAAACGTTTAATGCTTAAAGTGTGTTTAATAATCTCACCTTGAATGAAGAAAGTATTTATGATGTTGGTACAGAGTCAAAGTGGATTTTTAATATCTTGGGCAAAGTCTAGACTGACATTGTTACTTAGCCAAGTTAGCCTTTCACTACAACAGTTTTGTAACAGCATGTTCAGTCAGTACTTAGCAGATAAGAATCAGGCTGAAGTTATTTTTGCCATCAACAGTTGGGGCTTTGCATTGGATAAAACTTATATTGAGTCTTTACAGAACGTGGCTCCCATAGTGACAATCTGAGTGAAATCCAGCCATCTGGCAGCAAGTGGAATTTGGCGATGTTGACCAACTGCAGTAGATAACAGTTAAACTGAGATTCATAAGATGTCAACTTACAATCCTTGCTGATTCGAAATAATTTGTCACAATTTAGCATTCGTTCACTATAGGAGAAGGCAAATCTTTTGAGCTAGTGGGTAAGCCCAGTACTGTACATAGAACAGCAGTAAAACCAGCAGAACTAGAGCACTTGCAGCAGTCGTCACTAATGAAGTGGTTTATATGCTATGTTTCTTCCTATCTTGTCGACTCCATCTCTGTGGAATCTTTAAACACTGACTGTGTAGAAACTAGCTAATCTTGACAAGTTGACATGCATTGGGAGATATGGGCATCTAACTATAATTTGTATTGTTGACAAGAAGCCTGACTATTAATGGGATGATTACACTATCTAGCAGGAGGCCTGTTTACAGGTATTCTATGTGGCCTATGTGGCTCTGCCAGTATTTAAATCTTTACATCCTAATAAATGTTCAACATACAGTAAATATGCAAGTGATTCTAATTAACCTTTCTCTCCAGCGACAAATCATTCAAATATGTAGGTTACTTCAGTTGTTGGTGACAAACAGCCATATAACAGGTGTGGCCTATATATTTATAAGGGTTTGAAATTAAGGCTTAGATCCAATGAGTTTGGTGAGCATCTCTTCGTCTTCATAAAGTTTGCTTGCGACTGTCAGATTGATCAAGGGTTAAAACAAAGGTAAACTCTCTAGTACCGATACTGAATGACTGGAAGATCAAAACACAACCATACAGTGTACGTAACATGGAAAGTATACTAGAGCTGTACTATGCGTTAGTCTACATGCACCATAACAGCTTTCATGCAGAGTCCATGCTTTAGCTAGTGACCTGATGGACCACCTGACCATTGCAAATGTTTAAATCAAAACTACAGTCTGAAAAATGATTTCCCGAAAGGTAATTAAGGGGGGGGGGGGGTGGGGTATTGAAGAACTTAGCATGCATAGACTCCAGAAGTGTGACCTGATTAATTCACAGATGACATTGCAAGCTCCTATCTGTAATTGCGTTAGATTTGTCACCGGGTTCTACTGTAATGCGTAAGGTTGGCATGTCGTAATATGCATTTTTGAGTAGCCAAATGAGAACTTTATATCAGAATACATAAAATATAAATGTGTTCCTCATAGGTCGTCTGCCGTATGTATGCAGTTGCTTTCGTTAGAGATGTATTTCCATATTTGGTTTTATTTAAGCCAACTTACATTACCCCTATCAACATAATGGACTAACCTACAAAGCTGAAGTTGCATGGACTATTGTATAGGGGTTAAAATTTCCGTATCAAACACAACATATTTTAACATTTAAAGACATGATAACTACATGATATTGTCAACCGTTACAAATTGAATAGTACTTACCAAGTACAATTTTAATGTTCCTTTGATAATTTTATTCTACCTATTGAATGTTTTTTCTAACATTGACAAACAGTGCAGACCCTACGATTTTAGTAATAGCAACCTTTCTGAGAAATGACGGTCTAGTCGTCACTGGCCAAAGGGTTTTCTGTATGTTGCCGTGTTTGACGAATCTTGTCGTAGTAGTAATTATCGACGTTGCGATGCCCGTTATAGAAATTGCCGGCTTTGCAATCCAAGGTTTCCCCTCACAATTTGAAAGGTCCGTAAAAGTGACTCCATAGTTTTCTCCTTTGGGAAACCAAAAAAGGGAATTGAAGGAGAAAAAAAGGCCTTCACACTGCCTGTGTCTGCAGAGGCAACTTTTAAATGGATTTAATGAAAATCCAATATGATTTGTGAAAATTGAGACACTTCACTAGTTACCCCACTGTGAGGAAGTGAAGGAAGATTCTTCAGTTTGAAATCTGATCAATATTCCACCAGTATTCACCTCTGACCCCTTTAGACCTCCTACCCCTTTTTCCCTGGGCAACAAATGTGATCCTTGGCATGCCATGTATTGGACTCCCTCTGCCAATCATGTTGTGCTAAGTATGATGCCCACAACTTAAGCAGTTATGTACTGTATGTTTGTACATTTCCTCTATTGATGTGAAGCCTTTGCAGATGTGATGTTGTGAATAGGACCTCAATGTCTCATTCTTCTAACAGAAGGTGTCCACAGTACCATATTAAGAAATAGCAAGAGGTACCAGAGCTATTTATATCCGACAATTACTGTACACACAGATTACAAATTAGTTAATAGTTTGTGTAATCCAGGTGGTTTTAAACACCGTCCAAGATAAGGCTGTTAAATAGCAACTTTTACGATGATCGTATCTTTTTGTTCCTTTTTCTGTTATTGTTGAATAATGCAGTTTGGTGCCTTGCACATTACAATTGGCAATCATTCTTAAACGAAATTAAGGATTTAAGCAAGATACACATATATACAGTAGATGAGGTTAATATAAAAATTTGAGTCCTCTTAATACCTCTCTCTAATAAGTACGTACAAGGATCATGGTACAATATTATATAATATTCCTTAAAGTATAACCACGTCTATACACTCTAGGTACAATGTACATTTATAGGTAATTATATATGCTAATTCTGTGTTGTAGTTCACACTTAACACTGGCTGTTTATCTTTCTTCACTCTAACAATCTGTTTGCCATACCAGCTTAGCCAGGTGTGGATCTAAGGCAATGCCTAAATCATCTGTTGGATATGGTAGCATCCGATATTGGTCGGTTTGATATACGATGCATTTTACTCATCCGATACTTGCTTCTTCTCTCTCTCTCTTTCTCTCTCTATGACATGACATCTCGGCTTCTGATAGCAAATGCTAAAGGCCGCTCATTTATTTTTCCGGGTAGACATGCATCTGGTTCGGTATTGGATATCACTACCGATAGTTTGTGACAATTAAGGTTAATGCTACATTAACACTCGAGTCAGACTCGAAGGCATCGCCCGCTACTTCATCTGAATATGATTGGTAGAGCATACAGATTTTTGGACAGATAAAATTTTACAAAGCCACTCAGAGAGAGAGAGAGAGAGAGAAAGTTGCGTTTTTTTTTTTAACCAGTGTTTCAAAAGAAATGATGGCAAAGTTAGGAATTAACCGTGCTTTATTGCTCAGTCTAGTTGTCTGAAGGACCTCAGTAATTGTTTGTGCAGTGTCTCCTGTGAATTGAACATACTGTACGAAGAAGATAAAGAAGAAATTGTAAAGAGGGGAAAGTCTTGTTTATTGGGGTCATTGGCCTACTGACTGCCTCTCCCGAGTTTATCGCTGCTCATTTCTGTATTTTGATTGGAAATTTCGACAACGGTTGAGGGAATTCCGTAAAAAGGAACTCGGTTTGATGTTCAGGAATTTGAGTCTTGGAGATGATATTGAGTCAGATAGGTCGGCAACCTGAAAATGTGATGTTTTAGTTGTTGTTTGGTTAAATACATGTCGTTAGTCTAATTTCCACCATTTTCCGTTTCTATTTACTTGTAGATACTTAGTGATGAATGCGAATTTAAAGGAAAAAACATATTTCAAACAGTTTGACGAAATCTTACGTCGCTCATTATTTTACCAGTTATCAATACAGTAGCATTTTCGACCCTTCACTTCTAAACTATATTCTTACAATGATTAAAGATCGACCTTGGTAGCATATCAAGAATAATTTAGTTGAAATGTACTGTACTCAACATGAAGTCAAATTGGACAAATTAATAACCATTCATCCCATCATATTCTTTTTTGCTCCAACCCTTCCCCTCCCCCTCCTGCCCTCATCTCAGGAAGATTAGAAAAAAGGTTTGTTCTTTTTATCTTCTTGGCAAATTATTTTGCTTTCCATGTTTTTGTTCCTCATCTTATTTTGAATTTCCCCCTGGCTGGAAAATATCACTCTGGACAGTAGCTGATTGAGATCTGAGTTTTAAAATCCATGTTGAGATCGATATCCTTCACTTCATCATGAGACACTTCTTCATTAAAACTGAAGTTTGATTAAGGGGCTGTTGTTCCTAGGTGATCACTAAATTATCGAGCTATGTGTGATTGAAACCCAATCCAGGCCACACCACCGTAAGTCTTTATATTTTTAATCCGAGGTCAAACGTGGAAAGTCCGTTCGATAATTGCAAATCTTGTTTAGATTGAGAGCTCAGCGTCGTCGTCCCATCTAGATCTCAGAAAGCGGCTGAGTTATATTGTTTTAAGTAGCCAAAAGGAAATCTCAGGAAGATAGAAGGCGACCGCATTCTACATTACTCATCGAGGAAATCATGCCTTATTTCCAGCAGTGTCTTGAATCTGATCGACACCTTTGCATACTCTGTCAGTTAAATTAAGATTGTAAAAATACAATAGAAGGCCTCAGCATATCTACAAGTATTCATGCACTGATAAAATCTTTTTTATATCTCCAAATTTATGTCATTCCTGGTGTCGGTTTTTTTTTCGTCAAGATTTTTTTTTTTTTTCCCAATTGAAGAAAATTTAATTCTTTGTATACATAGATTTGATGAATTATTTATGCTGTGTTATAGTATATCCCAAGTCTTCCATACTAAGTTCTTGTGATCTAGTTTGCTGTATGTATGTTTGGGTGTCTATGTGTGTGTATGTATGTATACATGTATGTGTGTGCATATGTATGTATGAATAGTATAGTATAGTATAGTTAGGATCCAACTATTTTGAGCAGAATCAGTTGGAAGAGACAGGTATTTATGTTTTGTTGAATTTTGCAGAAATTCTGCTACTTCATGTAGCGCTTCTATATAGATTGTTCCCTGTTCATTAGGGCCAGGCTTCTCAAGATATGTGTCATGACCCCACAATGTGTCGCCAAGTTTTTGTGGTGCGTGACAATCCCAGAGTTTAAAAAATATTGCCAGTAAAAGATGATTTTCAAGAAAATTGTTTGTAGAATTTCTCCCTGTCACAAGGACAGGTGACTTGTTTCCCGAGGACATGAGGTACTTGTTTACATTATAACACTTGTATTAATACTGTCCGCAAGTACAGACCCATCTGTACTAAGATAATTAGACTCACCGTGTTTAAATATTAATCTTAATATATGATACCAAATTGAAAGAGCAAATAATTAAAACATTGACTTTTGAAAAGTATAATAAGTTGATATTATTTAAAATTTTCAAGAGTACAGTAATTTCTTGACACGAATCACAAGTATTTAATTTGCTCCTCGCTAACCTGTCACCGAGTCTAATTACTGTATGCACTTTCCTATAGACCTAGACTGTATGTGGAATGGGAGACAGGTAAAGTAACGTCGCTCGTAAATCCCCAAACCAGTAAGGTTTTGAGAATCATTTATGCTGTACATCCCCATTTGAGAGATCTGTCCCAGTATATGTTTACACACTTTCCCAGGGTAACTCTTATATCCCAAATTGTTATCAAAAATATTTGTATCAAGTTTTAATTTTGGTTTTGTTTATAACAACATTTAATTAAGTCAAATAGACAGGAAGTCGACAGGACGCATCCTTGTTTATTTCTGATACACAAAATTAATAATTTTGATATTATTAGTAAAAAATTTCCACCCATCCTGTGGTGATTGTTTTCCTGGTTAATGTTTTGTTTATATAATAATACAAGGCTCCAAACAAAGAATTAATTTCTTTGATATCTCATCCGAAACTCTGGATGAGATTCCCAAGACGTTCGAAGACCTTGACCATAATATCCGCCCGCTGAGACTTTAATCTTCCGGGCGAAACAAGACTTAACAGTGTCAGGGACCCGTCATCAGAAAACCATTTTTTACGATTCGGTGGATTGTTTCAGATTGCCATTTGCTGGACGTTTATAATAATTATATTCCGTTACAGCGTAATTGGATTTTTGAAGTAAATCTACCGATATCGAGTTTCTTGACAGGAAGATTTCAGTAGCATTCTGTGGTTTCCCATTACTTTTATGGTATTTGATATATACAGTATGTTACTGTAATATCAGAATCAAAAGACTAAGATGATCAATGCCATCCAGCTACACCTAGAATTATAGTTCATAGTCAAATTGAAGTAAACACACCCCTAGAAATGATACCAAGTATTACTTTTTAAGAGGAAAGAAAAAAAAAGCAGAAACAAAAATAGGAGAAGGGAGAAAAGTTCCTGTTTTAGTGGAAGTCAGTACTTAAAGACAGTTTCAAAGTTAGTGATGTGAATTCAAAGAAGAAAACTGTATAATAGAATGAAAGTTGCTCGGAACATTTCTTTCCAACAATATTATTGCAGAAACTTTGATAGGTGGTTTTTCTCCCTGTCAGTGTCAAATTTCTGGTACATGCTAAATGCCAAATATCACAAAATTTTGTACCCACCTGTTAAACTGTAAAAATGTAAAAAGTTTCCTGTGTTTAGGAATTTCAAGGTCAAGTAGACGGATGGTATGCAGTTTGAAAACAATATGTAGACTATAAAGTGTAATCCTTATGAGTAACTTAATATAAAAGAGAGCAATAAACATCAAAAATAGCATTGTGATGTCAAAGTTGAACAGAATAGGGTTATACTGTACTGTAGGTACATGCTGGATCAGTGTATCAGAGGGCAGCCTGTTTGGTATGGGTGTACCTGTAGGTCCAAGACAAACTGTGGTTTGGTACAGTATAGAGTGTTGATGTCTGTGCTGAATATTTCACTGTGTTTCATTGTTAATGCTTTAATAGAACAGTGAGTTTAGATGTTGTATGGAATGGTTCATTCAAGATAATGTTTGCATGCAGTGGTTGAATTTGAATGTATAGTCACCGTGGTGATGATGATGTACCATTTATTATTGGTCAGTGTTTTGTATACTTTTGTACATATATGTAGGTAGATATGTATCCGTACCATTTACTTGCGTATAGAGTTCTGAAATTCACAACCTATTTGGAAGCGATCAAATTTTCAGCCAAATTCCAGAAGCTTTTTTTTTTTACACCAACTATTGTATCAAGTTAAACCTGCAGTACCTTAATCAGCAAGTTTTTAGAAGACACACAATTACTTTATATGTAGTTACTAAAATTTTGGAATCCCAAATGCTCAGTTCTATTTCAATTTTATGAAGACATGCACAATACTTTACACAATGTTACTAAAATTTGGGACTCCAAATTCTCAGTTCTATTTTAATTTTGAGAGGACACACAATACTTTACATGGTTTTGAAAAATTTGGGAATAAAGACTCTCAATTCTATTTTAATTTTGAGAAGACACAAAATACTTTACATGTTGATATGAAAATTTAAGACACCAAATGCTCCGTTCTATTTTAATTATATGATGGATGACCTAACAAGTGGTGATTAATATCAAATCCAAGTTCTCAAAATAAATATCAACAATTTTTTCTTTTCTCTCTTTCTTTTTACTGAAGTCAAGTTCTTCATAATAAACATGATAAAGACTGTAACCGATGACATTCCGTGGATGATTGACTGTCATTTGAAATTTTGAAGTGTATGATAGAGATGCTTTGCTCTGTCTGATAGTAAGACCGATAATTGAAGTCAAAAGTAAAATCAATCATTCTCTACTTGCAGCTAAATCAATTACCTCTTGTTCTGCTCAATGAGTGGAAGCAATCGATGTATGGAAAC
>KN892652.1:7886-25529 GCA_000934455.1 Apostichopus parvimensis
TCCCCCCCTCTCAAAAATTAGGGGGGGACGTGTCCCCCCCGACCCCCCCGCTTCCGCCGCCTGTGCAATTGTGTATGTCAAGTCATAATAACACGATGTTAGATTATACATACCTTCCTCCTCCGTATAAGGTACTAGTAGAGAGATTGATGTATCTAGTCTTAATACAGTTGAAAACAAACATACCTAAGAAAGTGACTGGAAACAAGATATATAAACCTTCGTTTACACAACTGGCATACTCTCAGGATATTGGAAATGTGATCACGTGATTATGATGATGATTTGTCTAGGCTTGTAGTTCCGTAAATCCAAATACTATTTTTTTCTATTATCAACATTTACATTATTGGCTTTCATGATCTGTGATGACGTCACTGATGTTGAGTGTTCTCTGATCAGTTCATAGTCTCATGGATGATTATTCTTGATCTGAACATCGAATACGCGACTATCATGATTTGTTTACAGCTGATTAATTTAGTTCAATATTCACTCCTACTTGAGTTGTTTCACATGTGTTATGTGGGATAAGTGTACAACTGATCAGTTATGCTAATGAGATGACAACAATTCTAACCTGCTTGTTTATGTAACTAAGAGGATAATGGTTGTAAACTGATCAGGTATAAAACCGAGATGATCATGATAGTAAACTGATCGGAAATCTTACTGAGATATAAGGATTGTAAACTGATCAGATATATTACTGAGATTATAATGATAATGAACTGATAAGATCAAACTTAAGGAATCAACTACCTGTAGATTGATTTCTCAGCTGATATGAGGGTATCATCGAGGGCCAACATAAATCCGGTGAATATAATGTTGATTTCATTCCAGCACCCCCCCCCCCCTCCAAAAAAAAGAAGGAAAATAAAAAAAAGAAGAGAGATTTATATGGCACTTGCATTATCATCAATTTCGTTCATTTTATTCATCAGTATGGAACTTTCAAGTTGGTGATTCTCGTCGCCTGAATCTACAGACTGGTATATGGCAGGTAAGAGATTGTGCACCTTACTTACAGCTATTGCTCATAATGCATTCTGGTCAGCTTATTTGAGCTAAGCTGCCCTTTGTGTTACTTTACCAGTAAATATAAAATAAATACTAGTGACAACATAATCGGTAAAATGCACTTAGTTGATGGTAGCATTAGAAATAGATTGTGATAAACAGAAGAACATAAAACAACATAAATCTACAGACATCTTCTTGCTCCTGCTCCCAAACGTTGGTCAGATTTCTTTTATTATTGTTGCCTTTTCTACCTTGCCCCGTGTGTCCCTTATTACCCAACCATAAGTGTTTTTTATTAGATAGATATTCTCTCACAGGTATATAAAAAGGCACAATACTGGCTTGCAGAAACGAGAGACACATGCTAAGTTTTCATTAAATCAGGACTGTATTAATATTTTTGCTAACATTGAAGAAAAAAGCCTTCTTCATCAGAAAATAGTGAATATTTATCTACTATATATTTATGAAAAGATAACACAATGAAATAATTTACAGACTACTCGATTGTTGAAGGATACCACAGTTTTAACGTTAGTTACGTGGTGTCTATTTCACGTTCAAAGAGTTCAAATATCATCCTTTAAGAAAGACTTATATAATTGGGATTACCTTTCTTTACTTTCTTCTACCACTGTCAAATCAACTTTGAATAAAGGCAACAAGGTCATTTTTGTAATATTAATTAGATATTAAAATATTACATAATTGGACAACAAAACTAACGTTAAATAGAACAACTTCATCCCCGTTATTCCCGTTATTTCTTCATCTAAATGTGATTTAATATATTTTCAAATCAGAAATGTCTGAAATAATATAAACTTTGCACAAAACATGAAAAAATGGGGCTCCAGCTATATAATAATAATAATAACAGCATTTAGAACGCTATTCACGCACAGAGTGCGTACCATAGCGTGTACAAAGAGATACATAATGAAATTAAAACAGAACCGTTTTTAGAGCTTTCTTAAAACTGTTGGTTGAGGGAGAGGTCCTGACGTGGCTGGGTAGTTTATTCCATTCTCTGGGAGCGAAAACTCGGAAGCGGCATTCACCTCTGACTGTGTTGCAACGGGGAACTGAGAGCCGGAATGTGTCCATGGCAGATCTTAATGCACGAGCAGGGGTGTAGAGGGTCAACTGTTCGGATATGTAGCTAGGAGCCAGACAGTTCAGGGATTTGAAAACAGGGATTTGAGCAGCATCTTAAAGATGACCCGTTTTCTGATGTTGAGCCAGTGGAGAGACCGGAGAAGTGGCTGGGCATCGACTCTTCGATTTACACCGAACACAACCCTCGCAGCTCCATTCTGAAGGCGTTGTAGGCGGTCAACATCTCTGTTTGATAACTGTGTAAATAATGCGTTGCAATAATCCAAACGGGAAATTATTAAAGCTCTGGCCGCACTGTGGCAAGTGGATGTCGTGATAAAGCGTCGTATGCGCCACAGGTTCTTAGTGTGGAACAAGACGGATTTGCGAACTGCATCTACGTGGGACGTGAGAGACATATTGGCATCGAAATGACATCCAAGATTACGTATAATGGGTGAAACATGAATGTGGGAGTCACTAACCTGGAGCTTGATATTGGGCATGTCCAGGTTCCTCAGATTGTAGCTGGAAGCCGCAATGAAGAATTCGGTTTTTGCTTCATTGAGTATATACTACAATAATGTATCCTTATACACTAATAGAGAATATTCGAATAGTTCACAGTAAGATTAAAGTATATGGACAAAATTACTCTTATTGTGTTTTATAAAACTCATTTCGAGACAGCCGTCACTGCATGTAAACATACAGCAATGAGTGAAGGATACTAAATTCTAGTAGTTTCAGTGGGTAAAGATGCAACGTAATCTTTTGCGACATTCAGAGAAAGCGGAATTCAGATCGCAGTGTAAGAAAGGAGAAAACAATTGAGATATTAGATCAGGGAATGGGGGGGGGGGGGGGGGGTGGGGGTACTTGATATGCGAGCATTGTTTTCATGAATCTTATTCAGCCCGTCCAATGATTTGTTCTATATTGAAACACTCGTACAACTTCCATATCAGTGAGCTTATCAGTGAGATTTATATTACAAATAGTGTAAAGATACATATAAAAGGTTTACTTTTTAACATGCTTGTTAAGTATATGTCAATCATTTTTGACAAATACCGTCTTATTATTTTGAGGGGTTGTAAAAGTACGAAGCTCTAGAGAGGACATGGTAAAAAAAAAAGTATTACGTACGTACGTAATATTAATACGTACGTACGCAATAATTATCACGTACGTATACGTATTAATACTACTTACGCACGTATTAATATCACGTACGTACGTGCTTTTTATTACGTACATACGTGGTTTGTATTACTTACGTACGTGATAATTACAACATACGTACGTTAGTAATAACTATCACGTACGTACGTGATAATATTTCGTACTTAGTTATATTACGTACGTACTGTTGCGATTACAACCATATACTCCTGAATAATGTTTTAACAGACCGTTTAACTGACCCTGTATCTAACTGTACCAGCTCCCTGGTTTAAAATAGACATGGACATGGATATGTTTTTAGTTGTCTCTGTTGGTGTGAGACGTGGGTCTTCCATGCATAATTTTAACACTAATAGATATATTACTTTAAATTGTTGGTCTTGATCAAGTAATAGGCTAATCAAATTAAATTTAACTATTTCTATGGTATTTTGCGAAGTAGTCAAATGCACAGAAAATTTGGAAGTTAGTAATAGGAACAGATGTATGGGAAATTTGACTCTTAAAACTTATGTTAAGTTGGTTTATATACGTTCGTAGTGTTTAACTCATATAAAGTTGAGAAAGAAGTCACTGGGTAGACGTTTTAATAAAATTAAATAAAGCTTCATGTGACGTTATAGGTTATATCTTTGATCAATCCATATACTGTGCACACATAACTGGATAGCCCTGCAACTAATTAAGATATGTAGTTATTTGTTACAACCAATGACTGCTACTTACTAGTGAGTTATTTATCGTTTAATCAAATTCAGACAATAGTGTGTCCCACTAATTAATTGTCATGTTTTAACTGTTTGTTTCCAAGCCATTGAAATCCATGCCTACTCTCATCCAGGGAGCTGCTACTCTAGAGTAGCAGCTCCCTCCCTGTCTCATCTAACCTGGTGTGATTTTGGTGAAATAAAGTAACATTTTGTTTTCAAGGTCCTTATCTTTCCTTTTACGGCCAAGTTTGTTACCAGCAGATTGTAGAAAAACAACAAAAATATCCATTATGGTATTCTTCCTTTGAAATTAATCTTGCTAAGGGATTAACTTTGTTCCTTAAAATTCTTCAGGGGATTTGAAGGATCGCTTGCTTAAATTTGTATTTATCCATATTAGTGTATACGTGACTGACACAAGTGTATGGGTCCAGCAGACTTAGATATAATGAAAGGACGGGTCTGGTTGTTATTTGAAACCAATAAACTATATTATATTCTTTTTAATGGTAATGATTGCCATGATCTTGGTCATTTATATATATTGTTGTGGTCCACAACAAGTAAGGTGTACTTTGCAACGGTTAGAGCGCCCTCAAAATTATCTCTCAAAATAGGCATAGTATGCGTGTAGCATAGCTACTAATTTGTTATTTTGTTTGTACTAAGTCTGGGAATGCAGCGGGCGGCTGACCGGTTGGGAGAGTGATGTTTTCCTTCTTTAGTTTTTGCAAATTTGGAGGTCAGGAAGGTCATCAAACTTGCTGACGATTTGGAGGTCAGACCTGTCGATTAAAAACAACGGCAAATCTGTCGGGAGTATGGCAGGCCGTTTTAACATTTACCTCTCTATTCTACTTAAGTAGAATTAATTCCACTTAAGTAGAATACAATTAAGCTTAAGTGAAATGAATTGCACTTAAGTAGAATTGCATTTTACTTAAGCTTAATTGTATTCCACTTAAGTGGAATTCATATTAGCTTAAGTTCAAACGGTTTTTGTCTACATTGTATTTTACTTAAGTAAAATTCAATTTAGCTTAAGCTTAATTGAATTAAGCTTTAGTAAAATACAATTCTACTTAAGTAAAATACAATTCTTCTGAAGAAAAATTCAATTCTACTTTAGTAAAATGCTATTCTACTTAAGCAAAATGGCTTTTCAATTTCACTTAAGCTAAATTGCATTTTACATAAGTGAAATAGAATTACGCTTAAGTGAAATGTGATTGGTCAATCTATTTCACTTAAGTAAAATGCAATTTAGCTTAAGTGAAATAGAATTACACTTAAGTGAAATGTGATTGGTCAATCAGTATGCTACTCATTGCATCACTGTACTTGCCGCGAAGTCCGACTTTGTAAACTATTATAGGTACCGCACCACGTGTTCATCCGCTCAAAAGGTTAACCATTGTCAGAAAAGAGGTAAAAGTACCTAAAGTAAAGCTTGTTTAAGCATGTTATCATTTACTGTCATCGTTTGTTCTGCCTTTATATGAAAGAGCATAATTTTAAGTACAGATGGTGTGAAAATAGGGAGGATCGAAGGTGATATAAACCATTTTAAAAATCTTTGGTTAAATGTTGATAGTACTCCAAACGAGCATATGGAAGGGTTCAGTGTGATAAATTTGCTCCTCTTCTAGCTCAGAATCGAAACGGTCATGATATGGAAGTTTGCAAGTGCCATGATAGGCCAAGATCACAGCTATCATGTGGTGGGTATAGGCCAGATGAAAACTTCTATCTATGCTTTGGCAGGTCTTGAAAGTGACGAGTTTAGTGTGTAAGTCAATGGAACAATTAATTGTGATGCGAGACCTATAGAGTTACGTTCAAGACGTACTAGTTACGTAACTATTTGCGGCCATTCCCCCATACTGCGATACTTATCCAGCTTTCGTTGTGTATGTACGAACATAACACCATACTTACCCTTAGCAAATGAAGCAAAGCTATGTTTATCACTGATTCTGAACGTTAGACATTTGGTAAATGCAGCCAGCCAATAAATCGTTGCAAACTGTTACTGATGCAGTTGGAAAAGCACCTTTGAGGGCAAGGGAACGACTACAACACGACATACCACCAAGCAGTGGTACTAGTAGTAGTAGTACCACATAGGCATGGTACCATGTAAACATTGCCCCCAGACCAACCACTCCTCCGCACGAGGTAAATGTTATAACGGCTTGCCATACGACCGATCCTTCCATTCCACTTATGCTAAATTGTATTTTACTTAAGTATAATTGAATTTTACTTAAGTAAAATGCAATTGTATTCTACTTAAGTAAAATACAATTCTACTTAAGTAGAATACAATTTAGCTTAAGTTAAATTCAATTCCACTTAAGCTTAATTGTATTCTACTTAAGTAAAATACAATTTTACTTAAGTAAAATTCATTTAGCTTAAGTGAAAAAGAATGACATTTTTACTTTAGCTAAATTCAGAAAGAACTTAAAACAACTGAAATTTACAGACTACAAACTACTTTTCATATTTTACTATAAATTGTCCCTGCTCCTCTCTATCAACACCCTTTCACCTTATATGGAACCATATTCATGTGTTCCTAGAGCAGCCATATCCGTTGTTGTATTATATTATGTATTGAACATGAAACGATACCAAATACAAACATAAATGTTTAGATAAATGTGTGCGTATTAATGAAGTGTTAATTCATGTCATATTACACGTCGCACTTTAGACATTATTCTAATTCAGTAAAATTGAACCCAATTAAACACAATCGGTCATAAAAATATATGTATTGCTTAATTATCGTAATAGCATACTTTCTCTGATTTGATTGGTTATATTTAATGATCATATCAAAGATTAAAACAATATCCTTAGAGATTATAATGGAAGGGGGGTTGGAACTAGGTCCCCATACTGAAGTAACGATAATTATATTTAAAGATAAATGTTCATTTGTCCAATGACGAGGAGGTACTTGTCCAGGGTGTATTTATCGTACAATACAACGTAAGCGTCAGAAACCCTTGTGACGAGTATGGTACAAATAAAAAAAGGGGGGGGGCATTAAACAACAATAAATGAAGTCTCCCTTCCACGCTCGTACTCCAGCAATTTCGTCCTATTTACTAATTATCGTTGTCCTTCCCCCCCCCCCCCCCATGTGTCCTTATAGAAGTAATTGCCTTGTGAATCTATGAATATTCTCAATTTTAGAATAGAGAATATTCAGACAGATCAACACATATAAAGCGAAATAAAACTATTGTGCTTCCAGTGTCTCTCTTACACACGTCTTAGTTAAAACATGTTTTATTGGTGAAAATATCAATGCATACTTTTCATCTCTATAATATCTACGTCTGACGTCACTGCACGCAGATATACAGCAGTTAGTAAATGTTACTCGGTTCTAATAGTTTCAGTTGTAATGGGATTTGATGGATCCATATTGATTATATTTTATTATTTATTAAGATTATTGAATATATATACGAGACTAACATAAATGTGTGGTCCCAGTAGGATTATATATAAACGGGCAGATCTGGTTTTAACTTGAAACAAAGAAACAAGTTTATTTTTGAGGTAGATTTCATCAATTTGATGTACTTTAACATACTTTAACATACAAGGAGAGGTGACTGCTTCAAAGTTTAACTAAAAGGTTAAATTAAAGTTTTATATTTAACTTTCAAGGAACGTCTTTTTGTACCATCCTCTATATGTACAGTACTATGAATAAGCAGCATCATGATTCAAGAAATGGCAACGGTGAATCTAAACTAATAATGGCTTAAAATATTTGCATTATTTATTTCGTCTTCTGAATAACTACTGTATATAAATTAGGATCTTGAAGGGCCAGATATGTGGAGGGAAGGGTTGTTCAAAGTAACTGGTAAACTGGTTGATTTTTAAACAATTAATACCTGGTAAATTAACTATTGTATCTTTATAATTATATTTAAGCGCTGACGATACTATATATAATGCAACATCTTGGCCTTGTATCTCGCATCGTTCCTATTGTTATTAGTACTATTTCCAACAAAACTATTCAATATGTATGTATATTATAGTATTAAAAACACTCTGATGTAGTTGAGTCAATTTTTACTGATTCCGAGCCGAGTCCGAGACTACTTGGTCAAAGTATGGTACTCTCGAGTCCGAACAGAGCTCCATAGAGTATATGAGCAACCCAAACCAAGTCCGAGTCCAGTCAGTACATAGAGATAATGCAATACATAGTTTCTGCGGACTGGTCTGAGAATATACAGAGCGTATTGGTTACTATACCAAACTGCTTATTTCCAAAATAACAAACCGTCAACCCTTCCTGGTCTAAATTTGCATAAGATGGAACATAGAGTGAGGCCAAGTTTGAATAGCCTTAAATGAAATAACATACGTTTACCACTTTACAATGCATTTTCCTGGTGATACATGTATAATGCTATCGCTTTATGTAGTGTATAATGTGTATGTATGTTTTTATTGAAGAAATAATTGCAATGTGTACTGTGTTTGTACACTGCAATGACTAAAGGATCAAAGCAAGGATGGAAATATTTTTTCCATGAAATAATTATTTACAAACTTCAAATATCAAATACGCACGTGACATGGCAAATATGGAAGAAATAAACTATTGAAGGGTTAATATTATTTCAAGATATTTCATGAAATTTGTCAACCATAACAGATCTACACAGATCTCTAATCTATTTTAACTATCGTTATCTTTCCTTGTTACTACGTTTCGAGATTATATCTTTCAATTGCATCTCCCAAACTCTCATGGATATCATTAAAGGATTGCCTACGGTTTACGATAGCAACATATCATATAAGATGGAGTGTGGTGGGGGGGGGGGGTAGGAAGACTAGCCAAAATACTGCTTCATGGGATATTCAAGATAATACATTGTTGTACATTCCATCGATTCAACCACGAGGATCGTATAAATAGTTCTATCTTTGAATACTGCCCTCTTTTCCTTCTCGTCATCATCTCAGTAAGAAGTCCATCATTATGACGTCACTCAGTACTTAATGACGTTACTCAGTGTTTGAAAACGGGTTTAAAACTGATGTTGTCTTCCCTATAAAGCTGATGTGTGTATTTATGCTATTTAGTCCGTGCATCTTACAGTGACGAGTCTGTCTCCTATATTGACTAAAGTGTGCTCAACAGATGTGTGTTTACCTGCCAGGAATAGTTTACTGCGATATTTGTGAACATATATCATTCTAACTTATACATATTTTGCTTCGCTTTATTATATTTTCCTGAATACAATTTCAAAATCTCATGATAATAAACTTTCTCTTTCTTTTAGGACTGTAACTACATGGGGAATCTACCAGGATTAGAGGTAAGAGAGATATAAATTCATGTTCTTGTCAATTAGTATCAGGCAGGAGGTGTCAAGTACTGTGGAAAAAAGAAATAAGACCAAAGAGTATTATATTTTGCTTCTCATCAGGCAGGAAAGATTTATAATTGATGTGTATCGAACAGGGAATTAATATTTATATCACGTAATGCTGATAGCACTGTTCCTAATGTCAAATTTAGATACTGCCTAAATAGTCTTCCTTCCGCACATGACATGCTAAACAAAAAAAAGGATAGACTTTTAAATACTACAAGGTTTAGGCAGATTGTCTAAAAAAAATGTCTAAAACTAGACTATGTACCCAAAGTTGGATGAAAATTTATATTAGCCCATCCCTCTGCATGGAAGTCTTTGGTCCACCAACTTTCTTCGGCGGAGTTTTAGAAGTTACTCATCGTTTAATAGTTGTAATACATCTTGATATATTGCGTTTATAGACATATTGGACATAACTGTAAGGTGTAACCACGGCGATGCAGGAACAATATTGATTAATTACCTAGATCTGTAGCTGTTTTATTTCTGCAGCTCATATGGGGAATGTTAGATCCATGTCCATTTTAAAGTTAAAACAATAGAGTGAAAATGAGCAGTTAAAACAACTATATCTGTCAAATAATTTGCAACACGTGACACCAAGCCTGCTTCAGTTTTGTATGTTCTACAATATACGACAGTTTCAACCAGATTGATATCTGGTTTCAAGCAAAAGTACGACAAACTTCTCATTATTCCATCTCTTTACCCCACTTTCGCTACCTGCATATTTATGGCAATGTGGAATATCCGTCCTTCTCCCATGGATGTATACAACATACATATCAGCCTAATTTAAAGTTTAGGTTGGGATAGGCACTGCCACTAGCCTGCTAGATGACTTTACTTTTCTGGTCACATAATTGATTGTTAACCGGAAGTAACCAATTATGTGATAACCTTTTCTTAAATTCAGCAACAACAAAAGTAACTACCATGACTTGCAAAATTCTTACAAAATTAACAATAAGGAGGCCCTGTTTAGAATTAACATTCCCATCAATTTGAGATTACTTTACCGTGCGTTAAATACGCTTGACGTCATTGAAGAAGTTAGCGCATGTCTGCAACTTTAGTCATTTGGTTCTTTGTATTGGAGGAAACGAAAACTCGCAATACATGAATTTGTTCCAATCTTGTAATTGTTTGTAACTACATAATGCTGGAAGTGCGTTATAAATGAGTGTTCAATGCTCCTCCAAATAAATATTCGAGTCTCAAAAGTTTGTGTCTTCAGTATTTTTGATTTACGTGGAGTACTGGCTAAGGGTGAAAAAGAAAAAGCGGAAACCACGAACCAAAAAATGTTTGTACTCTTGGGTTTAAGCCGTAAACGAGTTTGAATCTTGTTAAAATATCAGTGTCACAGTTCGTGCTCTTCTTAATAAATGTGTTACCAAAAGATTCCGTGTTTAATTGCGCTTTCAATTTGACCAGAGAACAGCTGCAGGGTGAATGGAAACTATTTAGAAATCTGCGTACAGGAATAACAGGCAGATAGATGGACCGTATCCATCGCATTTTGTAATGACGCCTCAATATGACTTAATAGAACAAAAAGCTATAACTGATACGTTAACATGAAG
The DNA here is from genome assembly GCA_000934455.1 of Apostichopus parvimensis. NCBI lineage: Eukaryota > Metazoa > Echinodermata > Holothuroidea > Aspidochirotida > Stichopodidae > Apostichopus > Apostichopus parvimensis. The sequence goes on from KN892652.1 coordinate 18,927, forward strand.
AGGCTAAACTAGTGTGTTTTCATTTAAACATTCGACTAATCTGATTCTACTATATTGTATAATAGACACTGGGAGCATAGTAACACTAAATCACTAGTATTATGTTGCCGCTATGTGGAAGAGTTTTTGAGTACATAAGATAAGTGTGAGAATGAATTGAATGGTAACATTAGGCAGAAGTATTGTCTTCATATGTTATAGTCAAATAAAATAAATTGGGTTCTAGTTCTCCTACCATAGCTAATCATGTTTTCCGTAAATTCACCTTTATAATAAGCTAAATTTCTAAATGTTCCCTTTGATGCTAAATTCATGATGACTCCTCTGTTCAGTCCTAAATGTTACTGTTACTTTTAACTTGATATAAACAACATAACACCTCTGAATGGCATCCAGTACAATTTGTCATTGTTATGTTCGACACTGAGTTTTGGATTGCATCCAAGGAACTGAACTAATGGTCTGTATATTAGACTTAAAAGTCCAGTCACTTATATTGATGAGCCTCCGATGCTATCTCATCGCTCATATAATACGCAGGATGAGATATTCTAATCTGTTGAGCATTTGAAGCTTATTATGTAATCTCAGTTGACATAACTGTCATAAAATGTGCAATAGAGTTAAATGTAATATTCATAGAGTAAATCGGACATTATACTAAATATTTCATAGCACTAAATAAAACGGTCTCAAAAAAATCAGTACAGAAATCCATTCTAGTTACTACTTCTACTACTATGTAAATAGAGGGCGTCTGGCTAAACAAAACAAGTGCTTTGTTTATTCACTAAATCTGGAGATGCATTGCTACCTGAACCTCTGGCGGAAGTCTGTTACAAGTAATGGCCTCACTATTTTCTGTCATAGCAGTTGTAGTAAATTGCATACCCAATAATTGAATATCAAATTGAAGGCACACTCAAAAAAGGATTTTGTTGTGAAAGTTTTCCATCAAAAAGTGTACTGAAATATAACAAAGGTAGGGTACTCCTTACGAACTCTTGTCAGTAAGAAGAAGATCAGACATGAGTTTGATGAAGGAAATGAAGGTAATCAGATCCTCTTTCTAAATAATCCTCTTAAGATGGAAAAATGTGAATTTCTTCTTCTTTTTATTGTCAGGATGCAGCACAGAATCGGAGAAGGTCTAGAAAGAAATGCACAGTCTCGTGAGGTTAGTAAGGAATATCACAGCTGAATGAGACTCACTGTTGCAATCAAATGTTTTATTTTGAATGAGATTTGTTGTAACATACAGACTGCACACCTACATATCAGAAATAGAATATCCGATTCGCTACTTCCTGACCGGTATCAACTTTATTTCTCAACTAAAAACCAAAACGTAACAAAATTAATTTCGCGGTGGGGGTCGGGGGGGGGGGGAATTATCTCATAAAGTAATTTACACTGAGCTCTGAATATTCTGACAGGACTGAAACGTTAGGACGCATCATTGGTAAACTGATAAACATCTTCTATAAGCAGTGCTGACAAACATATCACTCAAGACACTTATCTCTGCATCTCACGGTCTGAATAGGAATATCTCTCCGGGATAAAACTTGTTTTAATCCATAATTGGTTAGTTGGTTTTAAATAATATGACAACAGATGATTCATATCAGTCTGTGTAGCAAATGCTCTTTGTCAGTATGTGTAGCAGGTGATGTCTGTTATTATGTGTAGCAGAGATCTCTGCCAGGGTTATGTAGCAGGTGATGCATGTTATTATGTGTAGCAGGGATCTCTGTCAGTATGTGTAGCAGGTGATACATATTATTATGTGTAGCAAGGATCTCTGTCAGGGTTATGTAGCAGGTGATGCATGTTATTATGTGTAGCAGGGATCTCTGTCAGGGTTATGTAGCAGGTGATGCATGTTAGCAGGGATCTCTGTCAGTATGTGTAGCAGGTGATGCATGTTATTATGTGTAGCAGGGATCTCTGTCAGTATGTGTAGCAGGTGATGACTGGTATTATGTGTAGCATGGATCTCCGTTAGTATGTGTAGCAGGTGATATCTGTTGTTTTGTGTCTTCCCTTCATTAACTGCAACAGTTTGTCGAGGTGACAACACTTTTAAACAGTAATAATTTGTTTCTTTCTAGGTTACATGTTTGAACTAGAGTTATCTCCATGAGGAACAACAGACTGTCTAACGTGTACTCTTCCAGAGAGAGAGAAAGAGAGAGAGAGACAGAGAGGTGGAGACAGTTGGACAGAGAAAGGGAGAGATGGGGGGGGGTGGAGAGAGAGAGCATATAGTCTGACATTCTTCTCAGTTATGTCAACGGTCAAATTGGCCCGTCGACCTCCTCCAAGATTATACACATTATGAGGTTCACAGCACGTAATAATATTAATCCGACGTCTGCCATCTTCAATCAACGCATATGTGGACGGCCTGGATTGCGTTTGCAGCCGTAAGGTAAACCATACAGTACAGCAGAAGTTAGACCTTCACATCGCACAGCGTGTCCGCACCATTTTGCTTTACGTTGAAGAACATTTCCAGAAGAGAACAACCAACGTGCCGCAATCTTTGTGTTAAACTCATCATTTATCATTGGTTAACCGTGTTTTTCTTTCTGTTTATTGATCATATTTTACAAGAAGATATTAATTATCAACGATGTTCGTCTTTTAGTTTCAAATAACATTAACATAAATTTCTGCTGAACTCATTATTTTCTGTAGACACGTGACACATATAACGCATTAAGTGCTACTTCTTCATATAGCGATTGTTCAATCACGTGACATATGGAACGGATTAACTGCTCTTATATAGACAGAGAATGTGAATTCATGTTCTTAATCATATATATTAAATGTCATTGCGTAATATCATAGTGAATGTAGGTTATGATCAAGTTATGAATTTGCAACGATTAACTAAAGCTTAATAATATATAGCATGTGTAATTCCTTGTTACATTGCACGGATCAACGACTGAAAATTAATATAGTGAATGTATAATTCTTTGTTACATTAAACTAGTGATACTAGTGATAATTAAAGTAGTTTATGTGTAATTGTACTCGCATGCTGCACTAAACGGAGTATCAGATGTCATATTGTAATGTAATTTATGATATATTTGCTGCATGTTCTCAGAATATACTACGCAGTAAGAGTTCAACTGATGTTACGTAATGGTAATAACATGTTACGTAATGGTATTACCATACTGATGTTACGTATTGGTAAGACCAAATGTTGTTACGTAAGGGCAACACCAAATAGTTTTGAAATCAGAGGCAATGATTGTTATTTTTGTCTCAGTTCTTTAATTTTTATTTATCATGAATGTATAGCCAATCGTTAAACCACTCGTTACGCTACCACCAAAATAGAAATACCGAGCTGACCTAAGATTCTGGAAATTACAAGTTGCCCCGAAATACACAAATCTGTGGTCAAATCAAATGTACGTGACAATTTTGTTTTCAAATTTGATTATGTATTAGTATTATTTATTATTCATTATAATATCTTTACTTATTCAACATCTATTATCAGTTCATATTTTTCTCTTTTTCAGTCTTGTTAGTCTATCTCGAGATGCTTTACTTTTCTTCTATGTCGTTCATTTCCGATTTTATGTGAAAATACTATATATAATATAGGTAGAGGATGTAATCCTGTTCGAGATTTACGGAATGCAGCCCCTGCAGGTAGGAAAAATGTGTAAGGAACCGTAAAATATATGAAAGTGGATACAATTTAATACGGTAGGCATAAGTACAGACATTTACGTTCAACATTTGGAAGCAGAAAAAAATCAAGAAAAAAACAAAAAAAATATGAGACGGCAGAAAGCTTGACCTCCGCCCAAGACCTGGTATCACCCTCCCCGGGAGAATCAAACTAAATTAGAGTCCACCCGGTGACTGTGCTGTACCCTGCGGATGCAAGCACTCTGTCCACCGAAGGCCTCCTCCCAGCTAATAAAGTCAAGCTTGTCAAGGGGAAATTTGAATATCCCAATCGATTGGTCCCACCTAACTAACTTAAAGTTAGGAAACCCATTTTTCATATTTTTATCTAACGTTTTCAGCGTCCAAGACGGATCAGAATAATCACTTTGAAATTCGTGAACCTTGAGGTGGGAGGGGGGATGGGTGGGGATTGATGTGTCTTCAAATCAATGTGATTTCGATTGTATATCTTTCACAGAGAATAACCAACTGTGAAGCTGGTTGTATAATCTACCAATGTAACTTTTCAGTCAAACGATTTAACCTTCAATGCCTTCTTTTGTCTTTCGACAATTACAATGAAACTAACACGTATTTTTTTTTTATTAACTTCGAAACCATTAAAAAAAAAAACAATTCTTAATGTTTGCGTTTTTTCAAAAAGTAATCTTATTGAAAATTCATCGAATGTGTTGGAGACACTATATGATCTCTATCATAGGTCAGCTATAGCATGTTACACAATAATTGATCTGTAATATCGAAGTTGTCTTACTGGAGAAATAAAATCGAGGACGATTTGGTGTATATCGAACGTCAAGATATGTCTAGTTAACATGACGTCATTTTCTTAGGTTTCTTTTTCTTATTTAGCTAACATATTTCCTGTCGCAGTTTGTTTTTACAAGTAATGACAGTTTACGCATCATTTACATTCACTTAGAGCTACCAGTTTTATTTTGTTATTTCTTTTGGTGGGGTGGGGTGCTTTTTGCTTTTTTTTTTGCTTTTGCTATTTGCCTTTGTTCAATGTTCAATCTATAATCTATTGAAATTAAAGCCAATTGTAAGCATAATCTTTGGTATGCTTAACGATGACGTGTATATTACGTAATATAATAATTACATAACATTAATAGTTTGTGCTTAATCAGTTAAGTTAAAGATAATGATCGGCTTTCTATTCTACTCTCCTTTATCTTATCACTACGCGAGCTAGACATTTATATTCATTTATACTTTAGTTATGTATATTCCCTTAAGTTACATTACAGCCGATAAAAGTCAATGCAGTGACGTTCCTGTTACGCCATTCAATAATAATTCGACCAAGAATATGACAAACTGAACATTTTGTGTACTGAAGCTTGAAATCAATGATCGTATTTCTATATATGGTAGGTCTTGTAGTTTACTTATGGTTGAGACCAATAGTTGTTCAACAATTCACTCGAAACATTTGATCATAGTTTTTATAGTTACAAATTATTTCAGAATATTTTAAACAATGTAAGAATTTCATGACAAAATTTCGTTATTTTGTTGTAACCACGTCTTTGCAGTTTCTTATGTTTGGCTTAAAATGCCCAAGCTTTAAGACTCTTGCAAGCAAACAAACAGGTTGTTTCATATTATTCCCTCGTTGTGCACATATTATTGTAACCATTTCTGGGGTAATCTTCCACTAGCAATTGCTAAGAAAGGAAAATTTAAAATTAACTTTAAATCTCCTTTCATGAAAAGTTGTTTACTTTGTATATATTATATCCTATATAACACATTGTTGATAAATGTTTCCGTAATTTGCGATCTTTCTATTGTTCTTTCTTTATTCCTTTTTGGTTATTCTTTGCTTTCTTTTACCGTTTTGACCATTGATTGTGATTAAACAAAGGTAATGAGAGATCTGTTTGTATAATGAACATAGGTAATGTGAACAAATATAGTTGGTTAGCCAAACAGTTCGTATTTGATTAGCTGTTACACGTGATTAACTTGTAAAAGTCAATATTTGCTAATCGTTCCGTCATCCTACTAGAGAGTATTTACACGGACCTTACCTTATGTTTCGTTGTTTTCGTTTCAAAACACCTTACATTGTACCTGTCATACATTACAACATGTCCTCGTTCTGTCCAAAAAAATAAACCCATATTTAGTTTGTTGCAGTCTGGTATCCATTTTGTATCTTGATTGTACCAATTTCATATGTAACTTGTGACTACATAAACCATCAGAGATATGTTTGATTTTACAACTTTTACTTTAATTTTGTATTGTATGAATTGTATGGTGGTTTGAAAGGCCAAGATGTAGACCTACTGTGTCAGTACAGCACGACATCAGAATAAAAATTGTATATTGTTTTCGAGTTTCAGACTTTCAGGAAGCAGTCGAGTTGTTGCTTTGCAATAAACTTGACAACACATCGAACATATGACTTTGTCGAGTTTATAAGTCACGCTAACCTGTAAAATCTTGAATAAAGAAATGTCAAAACTACGTTAATTTAGTCTTACACTCACATGACACCTTGACAAAGAATATCAAATTATTTGAATGTCGTGTTATATACTAAAGCAGTAAGTCTATAACTTGTTTGTCCTTTCAGAACCGCCGTGAAATCGCGATATCGACTAAAATAAAAAAATTGAAATAAATCAAAGATTCTGTGATCCGTTTCCTTTCTTAGTCTGCTTACTGTATTCTACTATGATTTTAGTGTTAGCACATGTACTATCTTGAAGATGTAATCTAAATATTTGTAATGGCAACCAAATTTTTTCCCAAGTTCGGAGTTATCCTTGAAGGTTCTGTTAAGTCTATACACAAACGTCAATGTAATTTTCGCCAAATGTCTTCAATCTGGTTACGTGGAGCAGGCTCCTGCGAATA